>JASDDO010000266.1:0-250000 GCA_030015575.1 Agapanthus africanus | reverse complement strand
GTACTAGCTGTACGTAACGGTGCCCAGGTAGATGCCGATAAGAAGACCGATGAGGTGAACCCATCCGAACTCCTACTGAGCCTGAATGTGAAAATCTCCGTACAGTCCGGTTTGTTCGTCTGAGAGTATCGCATATCGGGCCTAGGGGGGTAAACGTCAGTCCCCTAATAGCGGTACAAGTCGTGTCGGAGTGTAGCCCAGAACACCTTGAGAAACTACTGGAAACACTACCAGCAAATCTCGCTTGCCCTGGCCAGGGACTTTGTGTAATGGCTCTCCTACACACAGCGCGATATCAACTCCCAATACCGGGAGAGACGAATCCTGTCTAACCGTCACTGCCTTCAAGTGCTTCGGGACTGCACCCAATTACTACCTGTTTGCATGACTCATTTGAGCCGTGGTAGGGTAGTAATCTAAGAACAGTGGGAACACACTCGAGGCGAAGTGACAGTGTCAAGTCAACGGACTAAGCTGTACTCATGTCATCTGGGAACTGATAACTGACGATAGGTATAATACCAACCAACAGTTCCCAGCGAGTCCTGTCCAGTGTACTCGTAACCTAACGAGCACCCGCATACTATCTCCAGTACGACGTACTGATGGCTGTGGGACAGACCATCTCCCCTGCTGGGATGAGAAGCGCATACGCTAGTCTACTCCGGTGTATCGATGCCCCGTCTCGATAATCCTATGACTAGGGACCTGTATAAGGATGTGCTTGTAAATTACCCAGCCCCCACTAGTGTGACTGCCATCACAACGCTGGTAATCAAGCAAAGATCCTAAGAGCTCCACTAATATGTATAGGTGATATGCTAAAAGAAACACATGCACATATTAAAGTAGAAACAAACCAAGTAGCATACTACCATTTTGAGCAAGATTGTCTATACAACTGTGAATATCCTAAGCTTCCATTAAGTAATATACAAACTAGTATGATACAGTAATGGCCTCTAGGGCATATACACTAACACAAGATAGTTTTTTTATATTAAACCATATTAAAATAATATTTTTTAAAACAAACCACTTTCAAAATACATTACAAAAATAAGCCACTTTCTGCCCCGTAGGCGCCACGTCAGCGCCAGCTCAGCGCTAGCGCTGGCGTCAATAATTTTTTTAAGGGGCTGTTCAGTCGAAAATATCGTACTTTTGATATGACATTTTTCTTACATTTCTTAAATATCTAAAGGTGTTTATTATAAATATGACACATATGAGGGTTTATCTGTAAAAATACTATTTACCATATGTTTATATATTATAATTATCATTATGAAGGAAAATATATGCATATAATATTTTGATAATTTAAATATGCATATCATATCAAATATCCTTAATTAATATTCTTAAAATATAATATCATATCAAATTGGTTAGGATAATATCTCAAAAATACCAAATATTACTAACATTATTCATTGAGATATTGTGCAAGTTTTAGTTCAGGTCAGGAGATCGAGATGTTGAGATGTCGGGAATAAAAAATCTGCCGATAAAGAAATAAAATCGAAGAATCAATACCGGTAGAGACTTAGGAAATATTATCAAATTTCAGATATCAAATAAATCTCCATGTGTCACATTGAAGCAACCCTAGAAAACTGAAGCCAAGATCTCACCAAACGGCCGTGGATCCGCGGCTGATTCACCGAGTCAGGAGTTAGGATTTTCAGGTTGGTTTTGCTACAACTAACCCTAATTTTGGGGATCTATGGTTTCTGGCTTTGGGGCTATATAAAGGACCGAGGGCTAAACTTAGAAATCATCAATCTTATACACAAGTTAATCACCGTCAAAGAACAAGTGATCCAAGACAGGTCCAAGATTCGACGTGATAAAGCGACGTGAGATTCGACGGAATATCTACATCCGACAAGGTAGAGATCGAGAGCAACTTCTTCTTCCTCTTGTAATCTAAATTTGAAGTTTGTACTTGTGAAGTTGATTAATAAAGGTAGATTTTTAGTTAAATTAATTAGTATTTTAATTATTTAGTTACATTATGAATTCCATCTCTATCCGTTCTTCTATCTCCATCATGCGCGAGTAATTCTTCGCTTGATAGGGTTCGTAGGATTAGGGTAGATCAATGGATGAGAAAATATTTTAACTTCTTTTACGTCTTATGAAGTTTATAAACTTTAGCAAAAGAATCGTTAACATCCTTATCGGGCGCGTTACCAATTTATTGCTAGTCTCGACCGTGATTTGAGATCAGATTAACAATTGTTTTGTTAAGGGCTAGACATGAATAGAGATCAATGAAAGGACAAGGGTCAATAGT
The DNA here is from genome assembly GCA_030015575.1 of Agapanthus africanus. Classification (NCBI taxonomy): domain Eukaryota; kingdom Viridiplantae; phylum Streptophyta; class Magnoliopsida; order Asparagales; family Amaryllidaceae; genus Agapanthus; species Agapanthus africanus. The sequence goes on along the minus strand of JASDDO010000266.1, from coordinate 247,698 downwards.
ATGGAAACCCTAGTTTCATCCAAAAACCCTAATCCTCATTCATCACTATCAATCTAGTTTTAAATCTATCCAAAGATAAAAGGAGTTATCTTTATTAGTCATCCAGGACTACTAAATCCTAACGAACCCTACAAGCCCTCTTCTGATATAAAATCTACATCCGTCTTTAAACCAGATCTATATTCTACATCCGTGTTTAATATAGATCTAGATTCTATAACTATTCTTCACTATTATCTATTCTTCTTCCTCTTCCTAATCAACACGTCTAAAGAAAAATTAAAAGATTCTACATATCCCTGAGGACAACCCGTACTCATCTCGGTCTAGCTACACGCGACACCGTTATTGATTGCGGTTATAACTACATACACACTTTTAAAGAAATAAATCAAATGACACCGTTGCCGGGGATACATGCGTAATTTTTTTTATTCTTATTATTTGTGTTGAATTCTTATTCGATCAATATCATAAAAATAAAACAAAACCGCATCTTGCATATTTAACGATTAGTGTGTGATTTTTGCGAGGAAATCTGGAGTCACTTTAGCGAGGAGATAAAGATTCAGAGACATTCATCAAGACATAGAGGAGCAAAGGAAGCCACAGTGAAAAAATTAAACAAAGAACCCCCTAAAGCGCGGTGGAACTGCGGCTATTGTGTGCAAACGGCGGCGGAACCGCGACGGTCTTGGGGAGTTAGGCCCTCAAATTTTCCTGGTAACTTTCCTACATTTTTCTCTCTCCTCTGAAAAATCCAATAATATATTTTCTGCGGGATTCTTTTCAAAATATCGCCGCTCAAAAATATTTTTGCGTGTTTTGTTTTGCGAGTTGCTTTTGCATATTTTAATACGGACTTTAAGGGGCAAGACCACAATTAAGATTAGGTGGGGATTTCATCACCTTTCCTAGGCCCCACAAATCACAAAACGAGCATCCGCATAACCCTATATTAATTAAAAAATATCTAGATCAAGACCCTATGGACCGTCGCGCTCAAATAGGACAGAGGAAGGTCGTGGGTAATCTATTGCTTAACCGCATTTCTTTTGTGGTGTCTAGGCAAGTGTGTCTAAGGCGAGTGGTTACTTAATTAGGCCCACTATTTTTGGTGATTCGTATAGTGGATACCTCTCACTTACCTGGCCACAAGAGTTTTAAAGAGGTGGTAGAGGATTGATCCAGCGGCTTGTCCTTTGGAAGTTTAAGAGCAGTCTAGTGCTTGACCTAGGTAACCTTAGTTCTAGGGTTTGCTTGTGCATTTTGTGATTTTATGAGTCAACCCTCAAGTCCCACTTTCAAAGCAAAACAATCCAAATAGAGCTTAAATCTTTTCACCCTCCTCCCTCTTTTCACCTTCTTATAATGGGTAACCCAATTAAAAGAACTCTTGCCGAGTTTTGCTATCCAGAACCAGATATTTCTTGTTATCGTAATTGCTTCGGTATACCATCCGACTCTACGTATAGAGCAAGCGGAAAGAAAAAGTTGGCCACGTCACTCCAGGTCCTATCAACCGCATCAAAATTCTACATCTTTTTTTGTTGATACTCCATCTAAAGCGTGTGAGGGAACTCCTAAACGCATGTCCATCGCTGAGTATATAGCAAGGACTAACGGCCAATGTTTCAATCCGGTCAAACCGTTAGGACAACAAACGCCACCACCTTCTAAAGAAGATTTTACTACTCGGTTTGTGGCGTATATGACATCTGTTGACAGTCGCCAACCACACAACCAATATCAATATTCTTCTTATCACAATATTGATCCTACTTCTGCCCAATTTTCACAAGCTTTCGATTCCTATCAATCCTACCCGACTTTTACACCTTCTCAAGACATTCCTTCTAATCAGTTATTTGGGAGTTTTACTTATCCACAAAAATTTCAATCTTATGCTGAAACCCCTTACCGACCCATGTCTAGTCTTGAACGGACTATGAAAGAGTATGTGGTAGTGTCGCGCCGCGCCAGAGAGGAATTGAATGAGTGCATAGCCGTTCTCAATAAACAAAACGAATGAGCAACTAGTTTCAAACCAGCTCAAAATTTTCTAACGTATGACACCGCCATAGGACAAATTGAGAATTTGGGTAGTGAGAGAGAGCGGTACACCCTTCCAAATCAAACCTCCCCATCTCAAATTGAAATCCACACCTCTAGTTTCACAGATCTATCGAGTACACCAAATGATTCACCAATTGAAAATAGAATGTCTGATGAGTTGTATGACTTTGTAGTGTTTGATTTACCCGATTGTGAAGGGTTCATTTCAAGTGAAGCCACACCTAACCCTTGTGATCTCTATACCTCCACTCTAGAACCACAATTAATTGAAAACCCTGTTTTTGATGAGGTGTCTGAGACTTGTAACCTTCATTTGATTGAGGATATTGACGTTGGGGATATATTGGATGATGAACCCAAAATTTTGGATGAGTTTGTCCCACCAATTCATCGGGTCATTTCACTCCCGTGTGGTCATCATCTCGAACCTTTAACTATTCTTCCCGAACCCCATATGCATCTTGAAGTTGATGATAAATGTATAAGCGAAAAGCAGAATGAAATTCAGCCTTCATTTCCCACATCTGGTTCAGCAATACCCGACACACCAGTTTGTTTACCCATTTCATCTTCCACTTTCTCTGATTCTTCTTCTAATATTCCTTTAATGATAGCGAGTGTTGATGAATCACAATCCGATATTTCGAGTTCGATAATTCTAGAAAGACAACTTGATTTAGACTCTTTTGAGAATGAGGTAGATGAGTTTTACGAGTCTCCTACCTCCATAATTTTTGACAAATCAAGTGTGTTGAATTCTGGCGCGATACTTATTGACATTGAAACGTTTAATCGAACCATCGATGAAAGTTTCGAAGATATTTTCGCCAACGAACTTGCATTCCTAAATGATACGGATTTTGTGGTTAATCAACCTCCACCTGAAGAAGTTGAACCACCACCATTTATTCTTATCCCATACGAGAATGTGACCATTATTCCCATTCTTAATTGTTCCTCACCGAAAGACGCGCGAAGACGCGGCGTGCGTCCCGCCTGAAATTCGGGGCAGATGCTAATTGGTGCTATCCGTCTACCTCTCCGAAGATGCCAAGTTGATTTATGGCACCATGTATCGAAGGTTTAAACGGATGCGGCCGATGTAGCAGACTTCGTCAGATTCCCCCTCGTTTGAGGGGTTTTTGATTGTGGGGACGCTCTTCCCTACAGGCGTAAGCCCCTGCAGTTAATTACGCTACCGCATCGCGGTAATAACTTTCTCTTTCTCCAGATGGTCACTTCGTGTCGTAGGTATTTATTTTGTTTTTGGTTGCCCGTGGATTGTATACGGAGACTAATGTATGTTGTCGCCCATAGGGCGTGGATTAGTCCAAATCCGTATCTTCTTAGATTTGGGTTTAGGGTTTGGGTTTAAGGATACGTTAGCCTCATTTGCGACTAAGATCAACTTAAACGTATGTTAAGGATACGTTAGTCCAATTTTTAGACTAAGACTAACTTAACAGGATCATTTAGATCCAACAAGAAAGCATTTGGCCTCTGTTGTTTAGTTTAGGGACATTGCGGTCGATTACCAGTTTAAGGACATGGTGGTCCAATGTTAGTTTAAGGACATCTCGGTCCAATGTTAGTTTAAGGACGTCTCGTTCCGGTTTAAGGACATCGTAGTCCATGAGTTTAAGGACCCCACAGTCCGGTTTAGAGACATCGTAGTCTATAAGGTTTAAGGACATCGTAGTCCATGAGTTTAAGGACCCCATAGTCCGGTTTAGAGACGTCGTAGTCTATAAGGTTTAAGGATATCGTAGTCCATGAGTTTAAGGACCCCACAGTCTGGTTTAGAGACATCATAGTCTATAAGGTTTAAGGACATCGTAGTCCATGAGTTTAAGGACCCCACAGTCCGGTTTAGAGACGTCGTAGTCTATAAGGTTTAAGGATATCGTAGTCCATGAGTTTAAGGACCCCACAGTCCGTTTTAGAGACATCGTATTCTATAAGGTTTAAGGACATCGTAGTCCATGAGTTTAAGGACCCCACAGTCCGGTTTAGAGACATCGTAGTCTATAAGATTTAAGGACATCGTAGTCCATGAGTTTAAGGACCTCACAGTCCGGTTTAGAGACATCGCAGTCTATAAGGTTTAAGGACATCGTAGTCCATGAGTTTAAGGACCCCACAGTCCGTAGAAATGTGTGGTTGTCGGGACCCATCACCTCTCTGAAGACGTTGAAGGATTACAATGACAGATATCAGAGGAGTAAAGAGATGTACCCTCGAACCGGTGTGAGTTGGTTGAAAGATCTGTAGCCCAGTTTGGGACTGAGATCTGTTGAATATTCGTAAGCAGATGGGCTCAGTTGAATATAAGTTGAGGACTTATGGCCAGAATTGGGCTAAGTCCAATAAGATTAAAATGTTTTAACATTTTATTGTTCTGGGCTGTTGAGCCTTTATTTGGGCTTGGCCCTTTTAATAATGCAGAGCATCAGATCCTGACAATTTTTGTCTTGTATTGAATGCATAGCATTCATCAGAACAATGTGTGTTCTGACAGCGCGCCATGTGGCATGCCAGGCGCTCTGCGCCAATTAAAGAGCGCAATGCGCTTCTGCCAAGTAGCGCACACGAAAAGGACACGTGTTGCGCTTGGCGCTAAGCACCAGTTTATAAGCGCATTGCGCTTTCAATTTGTAAGCGCATTGCGCTAGTTTGGTGGCGCACCAGCGAGTGACACGTGGCGCGCTTAGTGCTAAGCGTCAGCCCATGAGCGCAGTGCGCTATTTCAGAATCATAAAGCGCAAGTTGTATCTGTGGTTGACACGTGGCACGTTTTGGCGCTGAGCGCCGGTCCAAGGAGCGCAAAAGCGCAATTCAAGAGTGTAAGGCACTTTTCAATAGCGCAAAGCGCATTTGATCAAATTTATGATCTGTAAACAAATTTATGTTCATTTAAAAGGAGGCTTTGCCTCAAGATTCAAGAACAACAGTTCTTATTTTTGAAAGGGCTTTGCCTTTGTAGATCAATGATCTGTGAATGAAGAACATGTTCTTCTTTGATTATGTGATGAAATGTTTTGATCTCTTTTATGAAAGACCTTGGTCTTTATAGATCTATGATCTTTTAAGAAGATAATTCTTCTGTTTTAACGAGATGATTTTATCTCTTTGTTCAAGAATCATTCTTTACCTTGAAGAAATAATCTTCTTTTGCTAAGAGCCTGCTCTCTTTCTTTTGAGTTTTCTCAAAGTTTGTAGGGCGTTTCTCTTTCTCAGACTTGAAGTCTTAGGGCCTTTATATAGGGTAAATTGATTTGTTAAATCAGTTAAAGAGATCTTTCTCTGATTGATTTGGGGATGTTTCCTCACCGTTGGATCTTTGATCCTAGGGCTTCTGTTTTGCAGAAGATAATCTTCTTATTTTTAACAAAATTGGAAAGATCTTTCCATAGCAGAATTTTAGTTTTGATTAATTAATAATTTATTATTAGATCTTTTGATCTAACAGTGGGGAATTCTCAATTCCAGCGCTGGCGCACCTTGCGTTAGCGCACCTACGTTTGCCACGTGGCGCGCAGCGCAGGGCTCAGCGCACCTTGTTCTACCGCACCTACGTTTGATACGTGGCGCGCAGCGCAGCCTGCGCTAGCACATCTGTGTTTGACACGTGGCGCGTAGCGCTGGATCTGAAGCGTTAGAGCTTTGCTCTGATTGGGGGTGCGCTGCCTAGGGCCCAGCGCACCTGGCACTAGCCCATCTATGTTTGACACGTGGCGCGCAGCGCAGAGAGCTGGATCTGAAGCGTTGCTTCGATTCTTTTGAATTTTGAATTTCAAAACAGAGCTTTGCTCTGATTGGGGGTGTGCTGCCTAGGGCGCAGCGCACCTGGCGCTAGCCCATCTGTGTTTGACACGTGGTGCGCAGCGCAGAGCGCTGGATTTGAAGCGTTGCTTCAATTCTTTTGAATTTTGAATTTCAAAACAGAGTTTTGCTCTGATTGGGGGAAACAAATGCCCCCCCACCGTTGCGCTCACATGGCGCACACGTGAGTGCAGCGGTGGCAGTATTTGAGCTCTTGGATCAACTCAGAAGTTGAAGAGACGGTTCAATACCTATAAATAGGACCTTTGGTCCTTTAGATGATCATCATCTTCTCTTTTTGAGAACTTTTGTTCAGAGCACAACTCTTCTGTTTAAGAAATTCTCAAGAGTAAAACTCTTTCCAAACTTAGGTGATGTTTTAAATTTTTTTTAATAAATTAGGGTTTTACCCATTAACAGAGCCTTGCTCTTTATAGATCTTTGATCTACAGAAAACCCATTTAGGGTTTCATTAACAGAGCTTTGCTCTCATGAACCCATAGATCTAAAGAGATCTTTTCTTGGGTTTCTTAGCCCATGAACAGAGCCGTGCTATTTAGATTTCTTAATCTTTGATGAAGAACTCTTAAGAGTTTGTTCATGGATCTTGAGGATCCCAGAATTTTTTAATTCATAAAAATTAATTGATTTTAATTTCCTTGATGGATTTTTCCATCATCATTACAGAGCCAGGCTCTTAAGGAATTTTATTCCTTCATGATCAGAGTTTGACAATTGTCACTCTGTCATAGAGCTTTGCTCTCAAAGGGAGATTTTCTCCTTTTCCCGAGGGATCTCTCATTCAATGAGAATTTTCTTGAGGATTTCCTCATTAATTAACAGTCTCATCCAATGATGAGGCTGTTTTATTAATTGATGCATTATCATCTAGATTTTGTGGGTCCCCCTTAGGTCCCCTTTCCACTGCATTGCAGTGTGGTACAAATTTTAAAGTACCGAGTGTCAGAATTTAAATTAAATTATATCACCGACAGTTGACTTTTGTCCTTTTTTGCGCAGGCGACATGTCTTTCGATCCCTTTTTCCCATTCGTTCGTTCGGAAGGAGGATTCCCTGGAGCACCTGTAGACCGGGAAGTCCTAGCTTTGATCAAAGATCATGATCCAGAATATAAGAATCTTCATCTTTGGGGGACATGGTATAACCAGATAATTAAAGTGTAGGGTTCCTAGGCACCCTAATGAGGTCTCACAAGGCATCAACCATGCCAATTTCAAAAATACGGTGCCGAGAAACCCTAGACTACGGATCGTTAGCTAGATGTCTAGGCGAAAAAGCGAGCTAGTTTACAACTAAACTATAAGATAACGGAAATACAACCTTTGTAGATCCGGTGCTCCACCTCCATAGCTCCGCAACAAAGTTCCTTTGCTGTCCAAAAAAATTCCCGGGCTCTAGCGTCGGCTTCGTCGGAGAAATGGCGAGCTAGGTCGTCGATGTCCATGCCGAAGATGATCTACGTCGAGGCATCGCTAAATCAAGCTCCGACTTCACCAAGTCAAGAAACTTGTGAAGAAAACACACTCTACTACTTGGCAAGAGGTAGAGGATGAAGAAATAGGAAGTGGGTAGACTTTAGAATTGGATTTCTCACTCATTTCCATCAATCACCATTGATGGAGCTTGCTTTCTTCACTTGAAGAAAAATGAAGAAGAAGAAGGAAATAGTTATGATAAGTTATTATCTCAAGAATAATAAATTTATTCTTATCATAATATTAACCTAAGTTAAGTGTAGAGAATTGACCAAGGTTAAAGAATGGTTAGGGTTAAGGAGATGAGACAATAATGGTCACTTAATGAATGCTTCATGAAGCTTCATGTTGCAAACAAAATAAGCCACAATTTTTCTCTCATTTCTTTTCCTTTTTCCAAAAATAAAAGGATTAATAAATGAATAAGTAAAACCCTAATTATCCACTTAACCATGGTTTAAATCTTTACACTTAACCAAAAAGATATGTATCATCAAACATGATACAAACAAGTGCACAAAATCATATCGCATATGTAATGCGCACATCCGAGCGAGAAAATCCATTTAAAGTGAACCGATACTAGTTAATGCAAAGTAATATATCAAATATATAATTATGCATCAAATCATTAAATCAACACTTGATTTAACGATCCGGTCATATCGTATATAACCGACTAGTATGCAATGCATCGGTTTATCGAATCAACCCTTGATTCGATAACTAGGGTATATCGCATATAACCTAATCGATACATTCATCGCGAGAATAAAATACGGTATCACATACACGCATTATTCTCGGTCCCGCACATATCTCATATGCGCTCCTATTTCGTTTCGCTTGAGCCAGGAAACCTCTGTGTAGGACTCTAAAGACTCGTCAATACGCCGGCAGCAGATGATGATCATATCAAACATCCACAAGCCACAAGCGGTCTGCTAAACGTAACGGCCACCCGGGTATTGAGCGATCAGAAGATCGACGAGCAAGCCCGCTCACACTCCAGTGAATCCAACCAGTAACACTACCGTACAGTCCGGTCTGATCGTCTGATATGTCGCATATCTCGCCTAGGGGTGGTAAACGTCAGACCCCAATAGCTCGATAAGTCGTGTCGATATGAGGTCTATAACAATTCGAGAAACTACTGGTAACACTTACCAGTAAATCTCAGCAACCCTGGCCAGGGATTTCCTGTTATAGCCAATCGAACACAGCGCAACATCAACTCCTTATACCGGGAGAGACGAATCCCCTCCTATCGCTCATTGCCTCCATGTGACTCGGGACTGTACCCAAAAACCACCGTTTTGCACGCCCTCTTGGACGTGGTAAGGTGGAAATCAAAGCACAGTGGGAACCACACAAGACTCTATGACGATCTCGGGTCTACAGACTAACCTGTACCAGTGTCACCTGAGAACTGCCATCTGACGTGAGGTATAATACCATCTGGGAGTTCTCGGCGAGTCCGTCCAGTGTACCCAGTCTCTACTGAGCACCCGTATATCATCTCTGATGTCAAACACCAATGGATATGGGATCATCCATCGCCCATCCGTATGGGTCGAGAAGGTACACGCTAGTCTACTCTGGTATATCGATGCCCCGTCTCGATACACCCACGACTAGGGACTTTGAAGGATGTACTTATGGACTACCATGCCCCCACTAGTATGATCCGCATCATAGTCCAGGTAGTCAAGTACAGATCCTAAGGGCTTTACCAACATGTAACAGGGAGACAATCAGTGTACACGTTAAGGTGAAGATTAACCAGATAGCATACTATCATGTCGAGCAAGAAAGTCCTCCCTATATATGTCCCAGCATCCACTACAATATACATACTATGTATAGTAATGGCCTCTAGGGCATACATATAACTAACATAAAGGTCGGCAAAGCTTTTCGTGCGCGGTACCCTCGGAGCCCATCATGGCGATCCATTACGCCGCCCCGCCCCCGATGAACTATACCGTGGAAGAAGCGAACTGGACTTCGGGTGGTCTTCTCCAGCCTGCTATGGCTTCGATACCCATTCAGCCTCCCATGACTTTGGATACCTTGGGACGACGTATTTGTTAAGGCGAGGCGCGGCCGTGGGGGCAACCATATAATATAGGTCTGATTTCTCGTCATCTGACCGGTTATCTGCAATGGGCCCGCTACATCCTGTCAGCGAAGGAGTCGTAGTTGCTGAGGCTTGGGTTGTATCCCACCGTTTATGCTTCTCTCTTCCAGTATCCTACGCTTCCCACCTGGTGGGTTAAGGCATTTCTGGCAGCGGAACATTCCTACCCACACCTTCCTCTCGCTGGATCGAGAAGTATCAATCTCCTTAGAGGAATTTGCAGAAGTTTCTGGCTTACCGGTCATAGAGGAGCATTATGAAGAGCTGCTTCCCACGGATGAATATGTTTTTGGTGCCAAGCCAGTGATGACGGGCCTTACTCCGGTGAATGCCGTTCAACACCAATTTCTTAGTTTGATCAAAGTGTTTAATATCTACGAAGGCCTTTTTCTCAAATCTGGGAGCCGCGGGGTTAGTTTCGAGGATTTCATCGCTCGCTTCCTTCACCCAAAAGTCTTCTCGAAGGAGGCCGTTAAATTCACCACGCTTGACGACCCTTTCGGCTTAGGTTTGGACAACCTGCCAACGACGGAGGTAGATCAGAAGAGTTTATTCCTTCCCAACATTCCAGTTGCTTATTTCATGGAGGTTGCAATCCCTGGGATTGATGAGGAAACATTCTTTCTGGGGTTTCTTGGGTTATGGCTGAGCTAGTTTGCACTCCCGATGCACCCTCATCGTATGAGGCCGTGTTTTTTTTATCCAGCTCACCGAATGATGATTGGGGTGAAAGTGGCTGTCGGGGTCGCCGGTTTAGCTCACTTGTACTACGGCCTCGGTCAAGCGGCGAATACTACTGAACCCGGAGTGAAGCATGTGAACTTTTCGATGCATTACTTCATGTCGTGGCTCGAGCTACATACACTTGGCGTTTTTGGTATCCATAAAAGGCCTTCATTTTATGACAGGTGCGGCTTCCCCCGGATTATGCGATTAGTCGGCGCATCTATTGTAAACCCATCACCGCGGGAAGCTAGAGGTTTGCTCCTTCGCCCTCGTATGGTTGGAGATGGCATGACTTTTATTGATAAGATCCTGACCATCGGCAAAGAGTCCGCAACCGCGGTGCAGCCATTGCGGGACATTTTAAAGGATGGAACCTCTGTTTTGAAAGCTCGTGAGATCCTTCATTTATATTCCATCAGACCGGGCTTTTTAGTGTTTAGGCAAAACGATGTGGCACTATTTATGAGATACAACCCACACCGTTTCGCCCAGCAGCTGAGTTACAATCAGAGAGTCCCGCTGGAGGCTTTCCTGCTAGAACCTGCTGCCACCAAAGAGGGAATGCAAAACGCGCTACATCATTTTATGCGTTTGAACACGGGGTCCAACTTCTTTATTAGCGAATCGAGCTATATCCCGAAGGCCCTTAATGTGTACGCGGCGTGGTATCAGCATTCAATGGGCGCCGTCATCAAGGAGGAGAAGCGATTGCTGCTTGATCGCAAGGGTGCACCCCCTGCCGGTGATCGAAACGTCCCTTTGAAGTGATGATCCATTGTCCGTCCCCCCTTAAGAGAGGCTGCCGTGATTGTAGTCCCCCACGACAGGCCTGAGTTACCGGTGCCCCGTGCTCCCATGGAGACGGTGGATGTACCATCGGTGCCCCGTGCTCCCGTGGAGACGGTAAACGTAGCTTCCCCTGAGTCTGGCGTGGGCTCAGACATCGGGACCCGTCGCCCCAAGGTGCCCACCAACCGTAAGCTGGTGTTAGCGGCAACCGGAGCTCGCTCGCAGAAGAGGAAGAAGAAGTCGCTCTTCTCTGCCGACGTCGTATTTGGTCAGGAGCCTCATGCTCCTTATAGTGAGGGCTTGAGCGAGTATGGGACAAATGAGGGCTTATTCATGCCTCCAGATGATATTGATCTGGCGGCTGCCATTGCAGCTTCTGAGCAATTGGCAAGCCACAAAGAGGGGTTGGCTATCCTCGCGCGATCAGGTAATCATTAGCTGTATTTTTCGCCATTGCATCGTATTTCTATTATCGTGTTTTAACTGACGCTTTTCCTTCTTTAACAGGCATTTCCACCGAAGAAGCTCTCGCAGCTTCTTTCAAGACTTTTGAGGAAGAGGAAAGACTTCGAGCATCCTTAGGCATCGGTATGCTTCGGTTTATCATGTCTCCACTCCTGTTTTTTTTATAGGTGATCTGAGCCTGCTTTATCGTATCACAGGGACCACAATGCCGATCCCGCAAACTGATGCGGAGATTCTTCCCGGGCCAGCCACCGGAGTCCCGGCCTCTTCGGCACTGCCAAAGGAGGCCTTACTCAAACGACCGATGACGGAAGCCCTGACGGCTCCAGAGGTAACCCTTGGTGCGGACGATGACGTCCTGTTGACGGAGGCATCTAGAAGGTTTGCTTTGACGGCTCGGGCGGAAAGGAAGCGCCGAATGCGCGCGGGAAGGGAGCGTAGTGCTGCCTTAGCCGCGGGTGCGGGTTCGAGCACTGCTACCCCTGCCCCTACTCCTTCGGAGGAATCCCCGGCTGCCTTGTCCACTGCCTATAGACGGGAAGCACTTGCGGTTCGGGAAGCAAACGAAAGATCAACTTAAGGTAATATGAAAAGGGGTTCCGTTGTCAAAGTTATAACTACCAGTTCTCATATATCTTATCTTGTAGGGCTGAGTCTTGCCGAAGAAGTGGCGGCGACTGCTGAGCCCGGGGTAGCGGTAGAGAGGTAGATTACCGAACCCGAGGCGGCGGTAGGCGTGATGGCTGCGATCGCCGAACTTGAGGTAGCGGCAGGTAAGACAGTCACGATCGCCGAGCCTGAGATGGCGGTAGGTGAGATGACCACCATTGCCGGGCCCGAGGTGGCGATGGGTGAAATAGCCACAATTGTTGAGTCCGAGGTGGCCGCTCCCTCTTAAGAGTCGGGCACTGCCCCGATCATTTCTCTTTCCGCCTGCGGCTCCTGGCCATCTCCTGGCGTTGCAAGCGTTACGACGGCTCTCGTAGAGTCAGGGGATGAGGCGACGGGAGGTGAGACCATCCTGATGGAAGAGGATGAAGCAGTTGCTGTATCAAGTGACGCTCTCATCGTGGTTCCGACTGGCGACTTATCAGGTAGATTTTGGGTCATTGCTTTTTTTTTATTCTGCAATCCTTCTCGATCTTTCCTGACAGTATTTATCTTGTTTCTAATGCAGGTGTGGCGAGTGTTGAGGTCGCGCTACCCGAGGCAGCGCCATCAACTACCGCTTTGACGGTGACACCTCCTCCGCCCTCTCTCGTACCATCTCAGATGTTGGAAGGTGCAGATTCGTGACCCACCAGTCTTATTTTTTAGGCTGTATAACTTATGTACTGACATTGCATTACTGCGTCCTTGCAGGGGTCCTTTTTGACCACCTGTATAAGGTGCTGCACCCACACTTCTCCTTCCTATCAGAGATTAGTCCGTCTGGTGGTGTCGGTGAGTATCTTTTCTAAATGACGTCCTTTCTTTGATGGGCAGTCACATTATTGCTAATCCATCTTTGTATTGCTTGTAGCCTTACAAATCGAAGGCGGAGACGAGGCTATCGTTGCGCCACCAGTACTCCTAGCTCTGCCCCCTGTTACAGCCGGTATAGTAAACTCTGTTTTCGTGTATTTTCTTTATTTCCTGAACCGACATCTGACTATGATTTATTTTGCAGTGAACACATCGACTCCATCCCCATTCAAGTCTCACATTATTATGCCGGCAGGGCCCTTTTCCAGACGTCCATCCTCGAAAGGCGCCGCGAATAGTCTGCGCATGCTTAGCGACTACATTGAGGAGTTCGACGTGGAGACTCCCACATTTGCTGCGGATTTTGCCGCGGAGGTCAACCCTATGCTAGCGACGCTCGTGAACTTTCATGGTGAGGGCGTCGTTGAGTCTTAGATTAATCGCTGCAGGGAAATTGAGGCTTGCCTGCACGAGCTTGAGCTTAGGTGTCCTGCTCCTGAGGTTCTGACTGTGAGCACTCAACGGGCTGCATGGATCGAGCAGAGTACTTCTTACTTCCGCTATCTTGAACAGGAAGTGGCTTTAAAGCGGAAGGAATGTAAAGAAGCTTCAAGCGAATCTGCTCGACTGCATTCTCAGGTTGATGCGAATACTGCCCAGTTGAAAGTTATCTTCGAAGGCCTTCTGCGATGCATTTCTGATGGATTAACACTGAGGCAGAAGTTCGACATCGTCGAGCGGGATGCACAAAATCGGGAAGCAGCTCAGCGGGTCAGCGAGGAACAACTTTCGTCTTACTTGCAGCAGCGAGCCCAGGTCAAACCGGAGTTGGCCGCGGCAGTTGATCAAGAAGAGGGGCTGAGGGAAGTGCGTGAGTGGCTGATCGAATTATTGAAAGCGCTCCTCTCTCAATAATGTTTTTTGTATCATTTGTAATTTTGAATAAAATGTATTCATTCTTTTATTCTTTCATATGATGTATTTTGTACCCAATCGAATTCATGAATAAAAGATACATTTCTTTCGCAATGTCTTGTGTCATTTTTCTGCTTTCTTCTTTCTTTTGTTATCAGCATATTACCTTAGCAAACATAGCCAGCAGATGATAGGGTGAGCATCTTATTTTGGCTTCTTCGAGAGGTAGTGATGGCTTAGAAAGCAGGTTCAGGTCTGCTACCTAAGACTTTTCAACTTCATGAGCCGTGAGGGTCCCATGAAGACTTTTCTCCCTACGAGTCGTGAGGATCTCGTATGTTTCTTTTCTCCTTAGGAGTTGTGAGGATTCCTAAGTGTGTTTTGCCTTATAAGTCGTAAGGATCTTATAAGAGAGTTTTCTTCCTTACGAATCGAGAGGACCCGTAAGTGTTTAATGAGATTGACATGTAGACGACGTATTTCCGTGACGGGGTCATATGGATGACGTACTTCCGAGACGGGGTCATATGGATGACGTATTCATGTGGATGACGTATTTCCGAACGGGGTCATATGGATGACGTATTTCCGAGCGGGGTCATGTGGATGACGTATTTCCGAACGGGGTCATGTGGATGACGTATTTCCGCGACGGGGTCATGTTGATGACGTATTTCCGCGACGGGGTCATATGGATGACGTATTTCCGAACGGGTCATATGGATGACGTATTTCCGAGCGGGGTTATGTGGATGACGTATTTCCGAACGGGGTCATATGGATGACGTATTTCCGAACGGGGTCATATGGATGACGTTGCGTCTGTTGTAATGAGACAAATATAGAAGTGGTCTCCAGGTTGTCTGGGAACCATCGAGATTTGGAGTAGGGGCTTTGCCGTAGCTCCAGGGTTGATTGCAGCGTCTGAATCCTGCTGGAATGGGGAAGAACGCTGTTGATGATCTCTAGGCTATCCCTGAAACGTCGAGATTTGGCTTCGTTTTCTGATGGAGCCTGGGGAGAGAAGGTGTGATTCTTTCTTTGTTTGTGCCCCTGGATTGTATATAGGGATTGATGTGATATCACCTATAGGGCATAAATTTCTTTTTATTTTATTTCTTTCCGCGATGCTCTATCATTTCAGCTTTTATATCGCGAAGGTCGCGATTGCCCAATCATTTCGGCTATTTTTCGCGGTGCCCAATCATTTCGGCTATTTATTTTATTTTTTACTCACTGCTTTTTATTGCGAGTTGCCCAATCATTTCGGCTATTTTGCATGCATACATTTTTTTACTTGCTGATTTTGTTGCAAGTTGCCCCGTCATTTCAGCTGTTTCGTATGCATGTGTGGCTCGCTAGCTTCTCGCTACAAGCCTGGAATTAGACACCGATTTCGGCATCAGCACCGCTATAATTGGAATATTGCCAGGAGTGAATCATCATTTGCCTCTGTCGATGTCGAACAAAGGTGGCTTAGTAGACAGGGTTAGGGTCCTGTCGACTAAGGCTTTTGACTTCATGAGCCGTAAGGGTCTCATAAAGGTATTTCTCCCTGCGAGTCGTGAGGATCTCGTAGGTGCGTTTTCTCCTTAGGAGTCGTAAGGAATTCTAAGTCCATGGTCTCCTATAAGTCGTAAGGATCTTACAAAAGTATTTTCTCCTCATAAGTCGAGAGGGCTTACAAGGGGGTTCACCGTGCAAACATATCCCTAGTCACGGATGGGACTTTGTTAGGGGAATGTTTATTCGCGCCCGTGGATTGTATACAAGGGTCAATACTGAACCGCTTGTAGGGCAAAATCGGAGGTTGTGGTGGCCGCTTAAGAACAGGTTCAGATCCCTGTAGCTTAAGACTTTTGAATCTTATGAGCCGTGAGGGTCCCATAAGAGGGTTCTCCTTACGAGTCGTGAGGATCTCGCAAGTGTAATTTCTCGTTAGGAATCGTGGGGATCCCTAAGTGTGTTGCTCCTTTGTGAGTCGTAAGGATTTCACGCAGGTGATTCCTCCTCACAAGATCGAGGGGACCTTGCAAGTGTCTTTTAACGAGATTGCACCCTTTCAGGTTTTCACAAAACTCGCCGGTAGCCCTGCTGTTTTTACTCACGAGCCCTTTCGGGTTTTCATCCGTGCCCATTTTGCTTATGGATATACCGTTTTCTTTTTTTTTTCCTCTTTTTTTATTCTAACGAGATTGCGCCCTTTCGGGTTTTCACAAAACTCGCCGGTAGCCCTGCTGTTTTTACTCACGGAGCCCTTTCGGGTTTTCATCCGTGCCCATTTTGCTTATGGACATACCGTTTTCTTTCTTTTTTTTTATTCTTTTTTTTGTATCAGCTTTGGAACGCTGCAATCCACCGTAGTTTTATCGACATCTCGGTCAACAGCTAGTTTTAGGACATAGTGGTCCATCGTTAGTTTAAGGACGTTTCGGTTCGTTGTTAGTTTAAGGACGTTTTGGTCCGATGTTAGTTTTAGGACGTTTCAGTCCGTTGTTAGTTTAAGGACGTTTCGGTCCATTAGCCGGCTACTACTTATAGAGTTTGGGCTTAGGAAGATAGCGAGCGGACATAGTCGTCGTTATCTATCATTGACCTAGGCCGTGACTCGTCAGGCGTAGTACTTCTTAAGGAAGCGACCGTTTATTGGCCTGAAGGGCCTTTCACCATGCATGTCCATGAGTAGATAGGCCTCACCCTGGTAGACCTTGTCTATGATATATGGGCCTTCATAGTTCGGCTCGAATTTCCCCCGTTTAGCACGATTGGGGATCACAGGTCTTTTGACCACTTGCACGAGTTCGCCTTGGCGGAATGTTCTCGGCCTAGTCAATCTTTTGTATGAGCGCGTCACCTTTGCTTTATAAGCCTCTAGACTTTGTTGCGCCATGAGCCGTGTTTCATCAAGGGTATCGAGCTCCTCACGCCGAAGGTGAGCATTCTCTTCGTCCGTTAGCTTGTAATGAACTGCTACTCGTAGAGAGGGTAGCTCTATTTCGAGGGGGAGTACCGCCTCCGTACAAAATACCAACGCGTACGGCATTGTGTTAGTGGTTGTTTTGAACGTAGTTCGATACGCCCAGAGAGCTTCATGCAGTCTCTCATGCCATTCCTTCTTATTTCGAGATACCGTCTTTTTCATGATCTTCGTCAAGGTCTTGTTAAAAGCCTCAGCTAAACCGTTAGCTCGGGGATTATAAACCGAGGAGTATCTCCAGTCTATGTTATGCTGTTGTGCGAAGCGGCTGATCTTGTGGCTTATGTAGGCTGGCCCATTATCGGAGATGATCCATCGTGGAGTTCCAAACCGATAAATGACGCGTGTCTTGAAGAAATGGAGGATATTCTCCGTCTTCACCTCCCTCAGTGGTACTGCTTCTGCCTATTTGGAGAAGTAATCAGTTGTCGCTAAGATGAATTGATGTCCTCTAGAAGATGCTGGTTCGATGGGGCCGATTATGTCAGTTCCCCACATTTCGAACGGCTAGCTAGCCACTGTTGGATGTAGTGGATTTGGTTGTTGATGGATGAAGTCTCCGTGAATCTGGCACGGGTGGCACTGCTTCGCATATTTGAGGCAGTCCTGAATCATCGCGGGCCAATAGTAGCCCATCCTTTTAATCTTCAGCTTCATCTTCGGCCCGGCTTGGTGAGAACCGCAGAGTCCGTCGTGAGTTTCTTGGACGACTCTCTTTGCCTCTTCAGGTCCCAGGCATCTTAACCACAGAGAATCAAAAGATCTCTTATACAGAGTATCATTGACGAAGGCGAAAGACAGAGCTCGTTTCATAAGCCGATGTCTTGAGGACGCATCTTTAGGTGTTCGACGGGATTTGAAGTAGTCTATAAAGACTTCTCTCCAATCCATAGCCTTTTCCTGGCCTTTTATTTGTAGGGCCATTTGCTCGGTCGCTCCTTTTTCTTCGGATGTCTCCGGAGATATTTCTGCCAGTGCAAGAACTCGACGGCTTTGCACAACAATCCTCACGTCATCGAGGTTCTCGTCAGCCAGTTCTTTAGCGAGTTTGGCTAACGCATCCGCTTTGCTATTTTCTGCACGCGGTATGCTTTTCAGGGCGTAGGAAGGAATTTGAGTCAGCAGTTGCTGCACTCTCTCGCCGTATTTCACCAACTCAGGCTTGCACGTCTGATAGTCGCCATTTACTTGACTAACGACTAGCTGGGAGTCTCCGTATATGAGGAGGTTTTCAATTCCCATGTCGACGGCGATCTCAAGACCTGCTATCAAAGCTTCATATTCGGCTTCGTTGTTCGTCCTCGGCTCTTGTTAATGAGAAGGCAAAGCGCATTATCCTTCCTTGTGGAGTCACGAAGATGAGGCCTACCCATGATTTGATTATGGGGATGCTTTGTTTGCGCCTTTTCATGGAAGATGCCCCATCAAAATAGAGTTCCTATCGGGTATCATTTTCCTTTTTCTCCCCGGCGATCGTGTCAAACGCGTGTTCGTATGGCAATTCACAATTCAAGGGAGAGTCGGCAGGTATCAGATGCTCAGCGAGGAAGTCGGCGATGGCCTGGCCTTTCACCGCCTTAAGAAGTCAATAAGTTATCGAGAATTCCATCAAGAGCAGGGTCCATTTAGCGAGATGTGCCGTTAATATGGCTTTCGACATCAAATACTTGAGAGGATCCACTTTTGATATGAGACGGACCTCATGCGCCAACGCGTAGTGTCTGAGCTTCGTTATAGCGAAGATCAACGCCAGGCAGTGTTTTTCGATGGGAGAATAATTGCTTTCTGCCCCCAGTAGAACTCGACTCAAATAATAAAGGGCTCTTTCTTTCCCTTGGTCGTTTTCTTGTGTCCACAGCGCGCTTAAAGAACCTTCGAGGGCGGTCGTATACAAGATGAGAGGTTTTCCTTTAACGGGAGCGGTCAGCACTGGCGGATTCTGCAGGTACCGCTTGATTTCGTCCAGTGCGCTTTGGCATTTGTGATCCCAGACGAATGGGGTTCACTTTTTCATCAAGTGACTGTAGGGGCGGCACTTGCCGGAGAGGTTGGCTATAAATCGCCGGATATACCTGAGCTTCCCTTGGAGAGATCACAGCTGTTTGAGAGTTCTTGGCGGGAGCATTTCCATGATCGCCTTGATCTTCGACGGATCTATCTCGATGCCTCGGTGTCGGAAAATGAATCCTAGGAATTTGCCTGAGGAAACTCCGAACGCGCATTTGAGAGGGTCCATCTTCAAGTTGTATTGCCGAAGGCGTTGAAATACGATCTTCAGATACTCTAGATGTTCCTCGTATGATTTGCTTTTAATTACGAGGTCGTCGATATAATATTCGACGATTTCATGTATGAGGTCATCGAAGATCTTCGTCATGGCCCTCTGATAGGTGGCACCGGCGTTCTTTAGACCGAAAGGCATTACCTTGTAGCAAAATATGCCCAAAGGGGTCCGAAAAGCAGTATGCTTTTGGTCCTCGGGTAGGGTGCGCAATCTTTCGATGATATAAGCAGTAGCTAGGATGTATTTCCACTTCACCAAGAATGTTTCCTTTGGAGGGTGGCAGCTTCATTCCCATTGATATGGCTTTGGCGAACCTCTTCCTCGTCTTGAATCTGTTTTTATTTGCGACGGATGTAATTTGATCTGGTGGGAGTGTTTCAACCCTTTCGTCTAGTCGTCGGCGTTTGGCCTTTTCAAATATGGCCATCTCACGCTCTCGAGCAGCTTTGCTTTTAAGAAGAGCTTCGTTCAGGAATGCATCAATCGTTTCGTCTGATGGCCCTAGAAGTTCCGGTTCAGGATTTGCCCTCAGTTTCTCTGTGTAAGGGGCTTCTTCATCGTCTATCGACGAGTGAGAGATCATATGGCAACTTGCCACATAATCTTCAGATTCATTCGACGAGTCTTCTCCATTGTCATCATCTCCATCCTCAAGGACGTGGCTGAGAAATTCTTGGAGTGTGACTGGAGTCCGCGCTTTTTGATTGTATTCTTCCAGTGCGTCGATGTATTTTTGCAAGTCCGTACGCTTGTCACCGGGCTTCACGGGCTTTTTGGTCTTCTTCTTCTTCTTCGAAGACTTTGACGGATGGGTATGAGTGCTTTGGCTATCACCACCAATCTTTGGAGTTGGGCGCGGTTTCAGCATTCCCTCGATGATCTCGGGTCCCAGTGGATTTTTCCACCTGATTGCCGGTCATGTTTGGAGATGTTTCAGCATTCTTTTTGTTTTGACTGAAAGAGCGACCTCCCATGGAGCTTCTTCTGTGAAAGAACACGATGCCTCCGGTGTATCCGTCTTCTTAGGAGCGAGTGGCTGTGGTGGGTTCACTTTCTAATTCTCAGACAGTGCAAACTTGCCCTGTTGGTATTGGTCTTCGATCCAGCCTTTAAAGACGAAACAGCCTTCAATTGGATGGCTTACCGTTTGATGGTAGGGGCAATAATTGGGACTATTAGCCTCGCCGGGTTGTAACGGTCATTTTGGATTCGGCAGGTTGATGAGCCTGTTACGCACCGCCAGTTCGAACAGTCTCTTTGTTTTGTCCCGAGGGAACGAATAAGGACGCTTCATTTTTTCATTATAGTATCGCCGTCTCTCTTCTAATTAATCCGTTAGTTTTGGGGCACTGGACTGCTGTTGAGTATTTGCGACGAAGGTCGCCTTCCCTTTACCCTTTTCATTTCGCGGCTCCGGCTTTGGAAGAGATGGTCTATGACCCATCTGGTCCATTTGGGCCAGTTTATCGATCAAGGCCTGGAACGTGGTTGGCTTAAAGAACATCATGAATTGGGAAATAGTTGCCTGAGGGTCCAGAGTGCCCACGAACATGCCCACCGCTGGCGCTTCTTCGATGCGCTGCTCACATTTTGACCATAAATTTTGCCACCGTATTGCGTATTGTACCCACGTCTTGCCTGGCTTCACCGTGGCATTGATCAATGCCGTTATTGGGGTGCGTTCACTAGCACTTGCGAATCGCTGGGTGAATAACAACTCCATTTCTGCAAAAGTCTTGACGGAGTCGTTTGGAAGTTCGGAGTACCACTCAAATGCCGTCTCCGACAAGCTGCCGACGAATTGGCGGAGAAAAAGCTTATCATCACCCCCGGTGTTGCCACATAGAGCCCTGAACTGGGCGACATGCTGGTGGGGATTGCCCGTCCCTTTGTACACATGGAATTTGGGGATTGTGTATCCCGGCGGGTACTTTCTTTGGTCATACCAGCCTGGATACGGTTGCCCAGTTTTAACGACTTGGCCGCCCACTTCATTCGCCTCGTGAGCTCGTATTTGTTGAGCAATATAGTCATCCAGAGCGGCCTTGGAAATAGTTTCCTCTTTGGCTGCTGAAAGAGCCGGAGGAGAGTTCGATGTCTCCCCTCTGTCGTCTTCAATAATGATCGGAGGGTCTTCAGCTGGAGGATCCGGCTGTAATATCATCCTGACCATGTCTTGGAAGAGAAGCGCCATTCCTTTTATATTGGCAGCTTGTTCTGCAGCTTCTCTGTCCTTCTTTTCGAGGACTCTGCGTAGGAAGTCGGCATCGGTTTCCTGTTCATGACGCTGCTCTGATGATGCCTCCGGGCTTTCTTTTGGCCCGGTGAGTGCGGCCATTTGCGTCAGCATTTCTTGAAGCTTCTGTTGCTGCTCTTGAGCTTTTGTCACGGATCGGGTGAGCGGTCGGTGGCCCGTCGAAGCGCGGCTTTCCTCTTTTCCGGAAGCCATGTAAACAGTATGCACCATTATGCCCCCAGACTTGGGGCGTTTGGGCTCAGTGTCTTTGTGGCCCGCCACGTTCAAAGGGGCTTTCTCTGGCCTCCTTCTCTTTTGAGCAGCTGAAGTTGAGGGGGTCGTTGCAGCGGACACCCAGGTGGTTTTCATCCTTTGTGGCTTGCCAGGACGGTTCTCTTCCTGCTGAACCTTCAGTTTCTTCTGTCGGCAGGGATAGTCTTGATGAATCACCGACTCCTGGACACGTCGCCAGACTTTGTAAACTTTGGAGGACAGCCGTTGAGGGGGTATCCGGCTTTATTTTTGTAACATTCTCCACCGGCGGAGGAGATCTTTTCAGTACGGCGGTAGGAGAGTTCCTGCGCACCTTGTTCAGCAATTCAAAGCTGTTCCCGGTTGGAACAGCAGCATTGACTTCTACCGTTGGGGCTGGTGGAGTTAGCCCAGAGGGGGAGTTGCCCCCAGCCTTTCTTACATGGCGCCAGTAGCGACGTCGAGTGCGTCGAGCTGTTGGGATGGTTTCAGCTTGAGGGGTGACTTCGTCTTACCCCTGTTCAGGTGAGGCGCTGCCGGTACCAGCCTCTTGAAGACCGATGTCCGTTGAGTAGCGGTATCCAATCTGTCAAAGACAGACTTTTGAGCAGGAATGGGAGCCGGAGTGGGAGCCGGAACAGTCAGTCTTGTGAAGACCGATCCTTTGGCAGGAGAAGCTGCCTTGACGACTTCGGGAGCAGGGATGGCTATCCTCTTCGGAATAACCTATTCTGGAATTGCAGGCTTCATCATGGGTCCACATGAACTTTGGCCCAATCCGGCGAAGACTGAGATGCTGGAGCTGGACGACCCGTTGAGGGGGGCTGCTGTAGTTGCAAGACGATCAAAGACCGAATTCTTGGGAGCTTCTGGTGTTGGTATAGGAGCGTTGAACCTCGTTGGCGGGAGCATGGTCCCGAAAAACAATCCAGTGGTGGCCTGAGTGACCTGTTCCACCGACATCGTGAACAGGGAGGCCGCTTGAGGTCCGTAAGCTATGCCTCCAGATGAGGCGGAACGCGAGTTGCAGTTGGAACACTTCACGCAGGTAGACGCCATTGATGTTTTTCGTTTTCTGCGCCAAGCAAGAAACCAAATCTTAGTACCTCGAACCCAAGGGCAACCATATCAAACCGCGATTCGTTCGCGAACACGACACACGAAGTGTGGAGTGGAAAGAGGAAAAGGGCCTACCGGGCGTGCCAGAATCTGTTCTCCGCCGAAAGACGCGCGAATACGCGGCGTGCGTCCCGCCTGAAATTCGGGGCAGATGCTAATTGGTGCTATCCGTCCACCTCTCCGAAAATGCCAAGTTGATTTATGGCACCATGTATCGAAGGTTTAAATGGATGCGGCCGATGTAGCAGACTTCGTCAGATTCCCCCTCGTTTGAGGGGTTTTTGATTGTGGGGACGCTCTTCCCTGCAGGCGCAAGCCCCTGCAGTTAATTACGCTACCGCATCGCGGTAACACCTTTCTCCTTCTCCAGATGGTCACTTTGTGTCGTAGGTGTTTGTTTTATTTTAAGTTGCCGTGGATTGTATACGGAGACTAATGTATGTTGCCGCCCGTAGGGCGTGGATTAGTCCAAATCCCTATCTTCTTAGATTTGGGTTTGGGGTTTGGTTTTAAGGATACGTTAGCCTCATTTGCGACTAAGATCAACTTAAACGTATGTGAAGGATACGTTAGTCCAATTTTTAGACTAAAATCAACTTAACAGGATCATTTAGATCCAACAAGAAAGCATTTGTCCTCTGTTGTTTAGTTTAGGGACATGGCGGTCGATTACCAGTTTAAGGACATGGTGGTCCAATGTTAGTTTAAGGACATCTCGGTCCAGTATTAGTTTAAGGACGTCTCGGTCCGGGTTAAGGACATCGTAGTCCATGAGTTTAAGGACCCCACAGTCCGGTTTAGAGACATCGTAGTCTATAAGGTTTAAGGACATCGTAGTCCATGAGTTTAAGGACTCCACAGTCCGGTTTAGAGACATTGTAGTCTATAAGGTTTAAGGACATCGTAGTCCATGAGTTTAAGGACCCCACAGTCCGGTTTAGAGACACCGTAGTTTATAAGGTTTAAGGATATCGTAGTCCATCAGTTTAAGGACCCCACAGTCCGGTTTAGAGACGTCGTAGTCTATAAGGTTTAAGGACATCGTAGTCCATGAGTTTAAGGACCCCACAGTCCGGTTTAGAGACGTCGTAGTCTATAAGGTTTAAGGACATCGTAGTCCGTGAGTTTAAGGACCCCACAGTCCGGTTTAGAGACGTCGTAGTCTATAAGGTTTAAGGACATCGTAGTCCATGAGTTTAAGGACCCAACAGTCCGGTTTAGAGACGTCGTAGTCTATAAGGTTTAAGGACATCGTAGTCCATGAGTTTAAGGACCCCACAGTCCGGTTTAGAGACATCGTAGTCTATAAGGTTTAAGGACATCGTAGTCCATGAGTTTAAGGACCCCACAGTCCGGTTTAGAGACATCGTAGTCTATAAGGTTTAAGGACATCGTAGTCCATGAGTTTAAGGACCCTACAGTCCGGTTTAGAGACATCGTAGTTGTTAGTTGTATGTATGCCTTAGAGGCCAGTATTGTACAGATGATGTATATTATATTGGATGCTTGGACATATATAGAGAGGACTTTCTTGCTCGATATGATAGTATGCTATCTGGTTGCTCTTTATCTTAACATGTATACTTGTCTCTTGATACCGTCTTATAGTTACATGTTGATAAAGCCCTTAGGATGTGTACTTGACTACCAGGACTATGATGCAGATCATACTAGTGGGGCCATGGTAGTCCCTAAGTTCATCCTTTAATGTTCCTAGTCGTAGGTGTATCGAGACAGGGCATCGATATACCAGAGTAGACTAGCGTATACGCTTCTCGACCCATGAGATGGGCGATGGATGTGTAAGTCCATGCTACCTCTCCCGGTACTTTCGGGCATGCGGAATTTGGTGAAAAACAATTTTCTTAGAGATGGTAACATGGACTCAAAACCGGATCTTTGTTAAACATCTTACTAACAACCTAACTACGAGTTGCTAATTACTCGGTTAGGGGGTTATACCTTTCTTTTTCTCGAACTCCTTCTTCTTCAAGCTTCGATGGTCGTCCGAATCGGCTTCTCCCCGTCGTCTCCTTGCGCCGAAGATAGATCCACCTGAAAGCTTCAACCTTTGGCTCCTTCTTCGAACTTTGAAGAAACTAGTTCACTCGGTTTGCTAAACCTTGTGAACTAGAGTGAGTAGAGAAGAGTTTGTATGTATGGTTCTTGGTTCTCAACTCATGAGACAAGTGAACCATAGAATCAAGAGAGGGAGAGCAAGAGGAGGAAGATGAGAGCTCAAGAACAAGAGAGAGAATGAGCATGAAAGAATGAGAGAAGACTTTTCTCTCTTGGCTCTCATAATCCAAAACCATCATCACAGAAATAATAATCAAGTATTGTGTAAAATGGTTCAAGTCAAAATGGCTAAATCATTTCATGCACTCATTTCTCACAAAAGAAACAAGCAAGTAAAAAGTCTTTGCCATGAAATGATAGCCATTGTCATCATGATGGTCAACTAGTCCAACCTAGTCAACCGGTCAATAAAGTCAACAAGTCAACAAAGTCAACCCCTCAACAACCATGTCATCATAATACTTAATTAATATAATTGTTAATCACATATCATATTCTCATTAGGGTTGAGCAAAAAGTCAATAGTCAACTGTCAACGGTCAACAACCCTAATGAGAATCCTCTGCCTCTGTCTCTCCGTCAACTGTGCATACACACCCGCATCCGCGTTCTGAGGAACACGAATGTAAACTGGATAAATCCAATCCCAAAAGGTACACTAGGATCTGGCTTAAACCAAAGCCCGCTAGTGTAAACTGTCCGGACACTGTACGTGCACAAGTGCACGGATGTGACCGAACCCTGTCGCAAAACCATGCGACCTGTCGCAAAACCATGCGACCTCTACTCTTTTGCCTAAAGGCGAATAGCTTTCTGTGTGGGACTCTAAAGACTCGACACTACGCTGGCAGTGGGTTTAACCACAGACCGCAAGCGGCACTAGCTGTGCGTAACGGTCCCCAGGTAGATGCCGACAAGAAGACTGACGAGGCGAAACCCATCTGAACTCCTACTGAGCCTGAATGTGACATTCTCCGTACAGTCCGGTCTGTTCGTCTGATACATCGCATGGCGGGCCTAGGGGGCGGTAAACGTCAGTCCCCCAATAGCGGTACAAGTCGTGTCGGAGTGAAGCCCAAAACACCCTGAGATAACACTGGAAGCCTACCGGTATATCTCGTTTGCCCTGGCCAGGGACTACTCGTGTAATGGCTCTCCTAGACACAGCGCGATGTCAACCCCCAATACCGGGAGAGACGAATCCTGTCTAACCGTCACTGCCTCCAAGTGCTTCGGGACTGCACCCAACTACCACTTGTTTGCACGACTCCTTTGAGCCGTGGTAGGGTAGTAATCAAAGTACAGTGGGAACACACTCGAGGCGAAGTGACAGTGTCAAGTCAGCGGACTAAGCTGTACTCATGTCACCTGGGAACTGATAACTGACGATAGGCATAATACCAACTAGTCAGTTCCCGACGAGTCCTGTCCAGTGTACTCGTAACCCAACGAGCACCCGCATACTATCTCAAGTACGACGTACCGACGGCTGTGGGACAGACCGTCTCCCACACTGGGATGAGAAGCGCATGCGTTAGTCTACTCCGGAGTATCGATGCCCTGTCTCGATAGTCCTGCGACCAGAGACCTGCATAAGGATGTGCTTATAGATTACCCAGCCCCACTAGTGTGACTGCCATCACAACGCTGGTAATCAAGCAAAAATCCTAAGGGCTTCACTAATGTGTATAGGCGATATACTAAAATAAACACATGTACACATTGAAGTAGAAACAAACCAAGTAGCATACTACTATTTTGAGCAAGATTGTATATACAAGGTGAATATCCCAAGCTTCCATTAAGTAATATACAAACTAGTATGATACAGTAATGGCCTCTAGGGCATATACACTAACAATCTTCCACTTGCACTAAGGCCATGTACTGGCGTTTCGAAGACCTATCATCTCGATCAGCCGCTCGAACTGAATCTGGGGCAAGGCCTTGGTGAATGGATCTGCAGTGTTATCTTCTGAAGCGACTCTCCGAACCTCGATCTCCTGGCGATCCACGATCTCCCTGATCAGGTGATACCGCCTCAAGATGTGTCTGGATCTCTGATGGGACCTGGGTTCCTTCGCTAAAGCTATAGCCCCGTTGTTGTCGCAATACAGAGGTATTGGATCAACAATGGACGGAACCACCTGAAGCTCTTTCAAGAACTTCCTCATCCAGACAGCTTCTTTTGCGGCATCAGATGCAGTGATGTATTCCGCTTCCATCGTCGAGTCTGCAACGGTTTCCTGTTTGGAACTCTTCCAACACATCGCCCCTCCATTGAGGGTAAAGACAAAACCCGACATGGACTTGGAATCATCCTTGTCACTCTGGAAGCTGGAGTCAGCAAAGGCCTCGATCTGGAGGTCTTTTCCGCCATACACCAAAAACATCTCCTTAGTCCTTCTCAGGTACTTGAGAATGTTCTTTACCGCTATCCAGTGTTTCTCCCCAGGGTTTGACTGATACCGGCTTACCACACTCAGTGCATAAGCTACATCTGGTCTGGTACACAACATCGCATACATTATAAAGCCTACCGCAGAAGCGTAGGGTATAATAGACATGCGATCCCTCTCCAAATCAGTCTTGGGAGACATCTCTTTAGAGAGGGTGATCCCGTGACAAGCCGGTAGGTTACCGCGCTTGGAATCTTCCATACTGAATCTCTTCAGTATGGTGTCGATGTACCTGGACTGTGAAAGTCCTAATATCCTCTTGGATCTATCACGATGGATCCGGATCCCCAGGATGTATGAAGCATCACCCAGGTCTTTCATGGAGAACCTGTGTGACAAGAACCCTTTGACAGATTGTAGCATAGGAATGTCATTTCCTATTAAGAGAATGTCATCCACGTATAAAACGAGGAATACTACAGTTCTCGCTACAAATCTACTGTAGATGCATGGTTCATCTGGATTTTTGATAAAGCCAAATTCCTTGACCGTCTCATCAAAACAGATGTTCCAACTCCGCGATGCCTGCTTTAGTCCATAGATGGACTTAAGCAACTTGCACACCTTTCCGCTGCTCCCACTCTGAATGAAACCCTCTGGTTGGTCCATATAGACACACTCCTCTAAATTTCCATTTAGAAAAGCGATCTTTACGTCCATTTGCCAGATCTCATAATCGTGGAAGGCAGCAATGGCAAGAAGGATCCGAATGGATTTCAGCATAGCCACTGGAGAAAAGGTTTCGTCATAGTCCAAACCAGGTCTTTGACGAAAACCCTTCGCAACAAGTCTAGCTTTATAGGTCTCAACCTGTCCATCTACACCAATCTTCCTTTTGAAGATCCACTTGCATCCTACGGGTTTTACCTCATCTGGAGCAACGTCCAACGTCCATACCTTGTTGGTGTACATGGACTCCATTTCGGTCCGCATTGCATCCAGCCATTTTACTGAGTCAACGCTCTTAACGGCCTGCTGGAAGCTAGTAGGCTCATCATAATCTATGATGCAATCATCTCTATCCCCGTCTATGAGAAAACCGTAGTATCTCTCGGGCGGATGAGACTGCCTACTACTCCTGCGGAGCGGCGTAGGAATGTCCTGTTCTTTTGAACCCTCTGGTTCCACTAAGCTTTCAGTAATAGCTCGAGGTTCTGGAATTTCTTCCAGTTCTACTGTGGTCCCACTTATCTGGGTTTCTAAAAACTCAGTTTCCAAGAAGTAGGCATGACGAGAAACAAGAACTTTTTGTTCCTCTTCGCAGTAGAAGAAATATCCCTTGGAGTTCTTTGGATATCCCATGAACTTACACTGTACTGAGCGTGCCTCGAGCTTGTCCGCATGCTGCTTTTTAACAAAAGCTGGACATCCCCATGTCTTAATGTGCTTAAGATAGGGTCTCTTCCCACACCACATCTCATATGGTGTGGTAGGCACAGTCTTAGTGGGAACTCGGTTCAAAAGGTACGCAGCTGATTCTAGCGCATACCCCCAGAATGATCGCGGTAACTCAGCGTTACTCATCATGGACCGTACCATATCCAATAGGGTTCGGTTCTGTCTTTCCGATACACCATTATGTTGCGGAGTGTATGGAGGAGTAAGCTGAGAGAGAATTCCATTCTCTTTTAAATAGTCCAGGAACTCGGCACTCAAGTATTCACCACCTCGATCCGATCTTAGGATCTTGATACTTTTACCGGTCTGTTTTTCTACTTCATTCTTATATTCCTGGAATTTTCCAAAGGCTTCGGACTTATGTTTCATTAAGAAGACATAACCATACCTTGAAAAGTCATCCGTAAAAGTAATGAAGTAAGAATAACTGCTTCGCGCATGTGTAGACATTGGACCGCACACGTTGCTGTGTACGAGTCCCAAGAGCTCGCTCGCTCTTACTCCGTGTCCAGTAAATGGAGTCTTTGTCATCTTTCCTTTGAGACAGGATTGACAAGTGGCATATGATTGATATTTGAACGGATTCAAATATCCTTCTGTATGTAACTTTGTCAACCTTCTCTCATTGATGTGACCCAGTCTACAATGCCATAAGAAAGTCTGATTTATTTCCGGAGACTTTCTTTTGTGTGTATTCTGGACATTGAAAATCTGTGGTTGGTTTAATACGTATATACCATTGCTCAATGTACCTGACCCAATCAGAACTTGATTAAGGTGAATGTTTACAACATTGCTTACAAACGCAAATTCATAACCTTCTTTAGAAACTAAAGATACAGAAATGATATTACAAGTTGCGTTGGGTACAAAAAAGCAATTACGCAAAACCAAAACATGTCCATCTGACATTCCCAGGTGATAGTCCCTCACGGCTTTAGCATCCATGCTAGCTCCGTTCGCAACTCTGAGGGTCATGTCACCTGCCTTCAAAACCCTACGGTTTCTCAACGCCTGCAATGAATTACAGATATGAGATCCTGATCCGGTATCCAATACCCAGGAAGTAGAGTTTATTGAAAGACAGTTTTCAATAACATACACACCTGAAGCTGAAGCTGCAACCTGCTTCAATTCCTGTGTCCTGGCTTTCTAAGCCCTGCAATCATTCTTTCAGTGTCCTTTCTTATGACAATAGAAGCATTCTTCCTTATCCACAAGCTTCCCCGCTTTCTGTGTTGCTTTTGCTTTTCCCTTCGTATCCACTTTACTAACACCGCCTCTTGGTTTGGCGGGGGCTTTCTTCTTCTTTCCCTTGGCTTTCGCCTTGGACCTAGAAGAAGATGATCCTCCTACAAACAAAGTGGATGTTTCCCTACCTTTCTGTAGGGTGCCCTCTGCGCTCCTCAGCATGTTGAGGAGCTCTGAAAGTTCAACTTCTTTTTCTTGTAAGTTGAAGTTCAGTATGAACTGGGCGTAAGTGGAAGGAAGGGACTGGAGAATTAAGTCCGTATAGAGCTCATTCTCCAACGTGGTCCCAAGGTCCGCGAGCTCCTCAATGTAGCCAATCATCTTAAGCACGTGTTCCGCTACCGATGATCCGACAGCCAATCTTGCCGAAAATAACTTCTTCGACACTTCGTATCTTGCGATACGAGATTGCTCTCCATACAGTTCTTTTGTATGAAGAAATATGGATTCCAGGTCCATATTCTCGTGCCTCCTCTGATGTTCATTGTCCATAGAGGCAAGCACGAGGCACTTGGCCTTCGCGCAGTCTAGTTCCCAGGTCTTACGGATTTCCTTATCGGCGACGCTGGTTTTGGGACCTGGGACAGGGGGAGCTTTGGTGGTAAGAAGATACCCCAGCTTGTCGTAAGTGATTGCCATCTTGACATTCCTGAGCCAATCTTTGTAGTTTGGCCATGTCAGTATGTTTTTATCTAGGAGTAACTTAAGTCCAGTCATGTCGATTGGTCGCTGCAATTAGGAGAGAGAAGAAACACTCAGCTTGATGCTCTTGCAAGTTTAGAATGGTTTTTAGTTTGTCTAAACAGGATGGCTCCCACTGTTTCTCGAATCCCTCCTCAAACCAAAAAGGAAGAATTAGTCAGGATCAATCTCACCGTACAATACTTGCTTAACCGTTCAGCCAAGCCAGTGTCGGTACTTCGAGGGAGGTTTTCCAACGCTTTCGCGAAGTTCCTTAATTAAATAACCTCTTTTCCCTGAGGGCGTAGCCCCGCTAACACCTTTCTAGACACCTACTTGGTTTATAGCATTGATCGTTAAGTGAGAAATTTCCCGAGGAGTAGCATATACTCACAGTAGGATCGGGATCCAAATATCATCGCGTGACGAAACTGAAGGAATCCTACCAGAATCATCACACTCCAAATGGTATGCAACACTAGCAAGTTTCAGTTCTTTTGAAACTCCCGATGTGGATTTTTGCCCCATGCTCTTATGACCTTGACTTTGGCCAACAAATCATAAGTCACATGTCAAGTTCTACCCGTCGTTCTCCAGGTTAATTTGAATCCACCCGTACCTACCCTTGACTTTGGCCAACAAGACAGTACGACTGTTCCAAACCAACGCATCTATCTATGCTGCACATGAATACCCAATAGCTACCAATCACTATGCCTTGACTTTGGCCAACAAACACAGCTTGAATACTATTGACTATTCATGTGAAACGACGGAGGGCTACGAATGGTTTTGGCGAAACTGTGAACGTAGAGAACTTGATATAATCGATGGAACGAGATAGCTTTTAAAAGAAGTGGCTCAAACTCCGCATTTTAAAAGTTTGTTTTGAAAAGAACCGAGTGGTTTTTCGAAAGTGTTCCAACGATTTAACTTGGTTTATTTTCTTGCATTAGTTCTTTTAATGCGTGATATTCTTGCATTAGTTCTTTTA
The DNA here is from genome assembly GCA_030015575.1 of Agapanthus africanus. NCBI lineage: Eukaryota > Viridiplantae > Streptophyta > Magnoliopsida > Asparagales > Amaryllidaceae > Agapanthus > Agapanthus africanus. The sequence goes on along the minus strand of JASDDO010000266.1, from coordinate 216,075 downwards.
ATGCGTCCCATCATTTAATCCTACCATTGCAGAAAAACAACCAAAATATGACGTACGCTTATGCCATTCGCATTCGCCACGGGGCCCCGTCATTACCCGTTAGGTTACTTAACTAACGACAGAGCGGGGGCTGGGCTAGCGCGGCTGTAAAACATAAGCAACGCCTAAATAATATCATATATAGATATATTGCAATGATAGCCATTTCAGATCACAGATGAACACATTGGATATACTAGGAATCCGCAATTCGTACGAGCCTGTAACGAAAAGCAGATTACACGGTCGCGGTGATAGCCAAAACCTCACCCAAGACCCCTACGGGTGCGGCAAACTACCCGCCAAGTACCCGAAGCGAAGCAACCTCCCTCAACTCCGTGAGTAGGCCACTCGGCACTTCGGCATACCCGGTAGTTTGTGCACCCCCTCCATGGGTCTATCCTAGGAGCAAAAACAGTAAAAAGAAATTATACAATGACGGCTACAACCCCGACCCGGTTGTGCGGCCATACAAATAATTATTACATCAATTTACAAATTTACATGAATTGAAAGAAAAGAAAACTCTCGTCTCACAACCCCCGGCTATTCACCCGCGACAATCCAACATATTCATATACACATTCCAGCAACATTACAGATCACAGATTTGTATAACCCCCACTAATCGACATATAGCGATTAGCAGACGTTCAATACAAATATCACATCACAGAAAAACCCGTCAGCTTAAGTCTTTTAGAAGTTCGATAAAAAATACGGATTTTCAGGACCCCAAAAATAAAATTTTCGTTCTGGAAAATCTGGGCAGAAAATATATATTCCAAAAATCCCAAAACAACCCTATGAGCAAACTGCAAAGAAGAAACCCCATGACCGAGTCAACTCAGCCGCGGTTCCGCGGCGGGAGCAAGCTCCCGCCGCGGAACCGCGGCTCTTTGATCGAGTTAGGGGGTCAAATTTTTGCAGTTTCTTCAGAAAACCCTGAGTCAATTTTTGGTGTATCTCAAAAATTTTTTCCAGCACTTTTAAAATCGACAGAAAGTTTAAAAAACGGGGTTCGTTTTGCGACTTTTTCTTTGATCGATCTTCTAGCTACTTTGCTAACATGTTAGATAGAGTTTAACTAGGCTCTGATACCACTGTAAGTCCATGCTACCTCTCCCGGTACTTTCGGGCATGCGGAATTTGGTGAAAAACAATTTTCTTAGAGGTGGTAACATGGACTCAAAACCGGATCTTTGTTAAACATCTAACTAACAACCTAACTACGAGTTGCTAACTACTCGGTTAGGGGGTTATACCTTTCTTTTTCTCGAACTCCTTCTTCTTCAAGCTTCGATGGTCGTCCGAATCGGCTTCTCTCCGTCGTCTCCTTGCGCCGAAGATAGATCCACCTGAAAGCTTCAACCTTTGGCTCCTTCTTCGAACTTTGAAGAAACTAGTTCACTCGGTTTGCTAAACCTTGTGAACTAGAGTGAGTAGAGAAGAGTTTGTATGTATGGTTCTTGGTTCTCAACTCATGAGACAAGTGAACCATAGAATCAAGAGAGGGAGAGCAAGAGGAGGAAGATGAGAGCTCAAGAACAAGAGAGAGAATGAGCATGAAAGAATGAGAGAAGACTTTTCTCTCTTGGCTCTCATAATCCAAAACCATCATCACAGAAATAATAATCAAGTATTGTGTAAAATGGTTCAAGTCAAAATGGCTAAATCATTTCATGCACTCATTTCTCACAAAAGAAACAAGCAAGTAAAAAGTCTTTGCCATGAAATGATAGCCATTGTCATCATGATGGTCAACTAGTCCAACCTAGTCAACCGGTCAATAAAGTCAACAAGTCAACAAAGTCAACCCCTCAACAACCATGTCACCATAATACTTAATTAATATAATTGTTAATCACATATCATATTCTCATTAGGGTTGAGCAAAAAGTCAATAGTCAACTGTCAACGGTCAACAACCCTAATGAGAATCCTCTGTCTCTGTCTCTCCGTCAACTGTGCATACACACCCGCATCCGCGTTCCGAGGAACACGAATGCAAACTGGATAAATCCAATCCCAAAAGGTACACTAGGATCTGGCTTAAACCAAAGCCCGCTAGTGTAAACTGTCCGGACACTGTACGTGCACAAGTGCACGGATGTGACTGAACCCTGTCGCAAAACCATGCGACCTGTCGCAAAACCATGCGACCTGTCGCAAAACCATGCGACCTCTACTCTTTTGCCTAAAGGCGAATAGCTTTCTGTGTGGGACTCTAAAGACTCGACACTACGCTGGCAGTGGGTTTAACCACAGACCGCAAGCGGCACTAGCTGTGCGTAACGGTCCCCAGGTAGATGCCGACAAGAAGACTGACGAGGCGAAACCCATCTGAACTCCTACTGAGCCTGAATGTGACATTCTCCGTACAGTCCGGTCTGTTCGTCTGATACATCGCATGGCGGGCCTAGGGGGCGGTAAACGTCAGTCCCCCAATAGCGGTACAAGTCGTGTCGGAGTGAAGCCCAAAACACCCTGAGATAACACTGGAAGCCTACCGGTATATCTCGTTTGCCCTGGCCAGGGACTACTCGTGTAATGGCTCTCCTAGACACAGCGCGATGTCAACCCCCAATACCGGGAGAGACGAATCCTGTCTAACCGTCACTGCCTCCAAGTGCTTTGGGACTGCACCTAACTACCACCTGTTTGCACGACTCCTTTGAGCCCTGGTAGGGTAGTAATCAAAGTACAGTGGGAACACACTCGAGGCGAAGTGACAGTGTCAAGTCAGCGGACTAAGCTGTACTCATGTCACCTGGGAACTGATAACTGACGATAGGCATAATACCAACTAGTCAGTTCCCGACGAATCCTGTCCAGTGTACTCGTAACCCAACGAGCACCCGCATACTATCTCAAGTACGACGTACCGACGGCTGTGGGACAGACCGTCTCCCATACTGGGATGAGAAGCGCATGCGCTAGTCTACTCCGGAGTATCGATGCCTTGTCTCGATAGTCCTGCGACCAGGGACCTGCATAAGGATGTGCTTATAGATTACCCAGCCCCACTAGTGTGACTGCCATCACAACGCTGGTAATCAAGCAAAGATCCTAAGGGCTCCACTAATGTGTATAGGCGATATACTAAAATAAACACATGTACACATTGAAGTAGAAACAAACCAAGTAGCATACTACTATTTTGAGCAAGATTGTATATACAAGGTGAATATCCCAAGCTTCCATTAAGTAATATACAAACTAGTATGATACAGTAATGGCCTCCAGGGCATATACACTAACAGGATGACCCCTTATCCTTTGGTGTTTGACATCAGAGATGGTATACGGGTGCTCAGTGAAGACTGGGTACACTGGACGGACTCGCCGAGAACTCCCAGATGGTATTATACCTCACGTCAGATGGCAGTTCTCTGGTGACACTTGTGCAGGTTAGTCTGTAGACCCGAGATCGTCATAGAGTCTTGTGTGATTCCCACTGTGCTTTGATTTCCACCTTACCACGTCCAAGAGGGCGTGCAAAACGGTGGTTTTTGGGTACAGTCCCGAGTCATATGGAGGCGATGAGCGATAGGAGGGGTTTCGTCTCTCTCGGTATTGGGGGTTGATGTTGCGCTGTGCTCGATTGGCCATAACAGGGAAGTCCCTGGCCAGGGCTGATTTAGAGATTTACTGGTAAGTGTTACCAGTAGTTTCTCGATCCGTTATGAGCCTCACATCGGCACGACTTATCGGTTATTGGGGTCTGACGTTTACCACCCCTAGACTTGATATGCGACATATCAGACGAGGAGACCGGACTGTACGGGAAGTGTTACCGTTAGGCTTTTACAGAAGTTGGAGCGGGCTTGCTTGCTGATCTTTTGATCGCTCAATACCCGGGTAGCCGTTACGTCCAGCTAGTACCGCTGACGGCTTGTGGGTGCTTGATGTGATCATCACCTACTGCCGGCGTATTGACGAGTCTTTAGAGTCCTACATAGAAGTTTTACTGGCTCAGGCAAAACGAAATAGGAGCACGTATGTGATATGTGCGGGACCGAGAATAATGCGTGTATATGATACCGTATTCTATTCTCGCGACTTTTTGTATCGATCGGTTATATGTGATATAGCCAGGTTATTGAATCAAGTGTTGATTCGATAAGTCGATAAATTGGATGTTAGTCGGTTATATCAGATATGACCGGATTATTAAGTCAAGTGTTGATTTAATAATTTAGTGTATAATTGTATATTAGATATACTAATTTACATTAACTAACATTTGTTCACTTAAGGATTTTTCTCACATGTGCACAACTTTAATATATATGTGATATATATTAAAATGTGTTTTCATTTTGTATCATGGTTATTGATACATCATGCATGGGTGTGAAAGACATACACCATTCTATTTTAAATGGTGGTTTATAATTATTTAAGGTAATTACAAATTAGTGGAGCTTTTGTCACAAGCATGAAGCTTGTAGAAGCTTATGGATGCTTTGACAAAATCCACTAACTTTGTTTTACTTTGGATTTTTATTAACATAACCATTTAGGATTAGCCATGGTATTGTCTTTACAAGAGTTAGTATATGATACTCACTCACCCATGGTTAGCTCACTTGACTTGATCATTATCTTTCTCTCTTTATCTCTTCATCTTCTTCCTTGAGCTAAAAAGCTCTCTAGGGTTTGATCCAAAGTGAGAAACATTGTGAGAAAATAAATTCTAAAGTGAACCCACTTCCTATTTCTCCATCCTCTACTAGGCTAGCACTTTAGTTTAGGGTGTTTGCTTCACTAATTCTCTAGTTAGTGAAGTAGTAGCTTGAGTTGGTATTTTCTCGACGTAGATCATCTTCGGCCTCGAAGACTTCAAGCAAGGACGCTTCTTTCGCCTCGTGAAGCCATGCAAGAGCCCGGGAGAACAATGATCGCAGCGAAGGGACTGCGACAAGGAGCTTTAGAAGTGAAGGACCGATCTACAAAGGTTGTATTTCGTATTCACTTAGTTGTAAATGTTATTTACTAGCATGTGTAACCCTAATTATCTAGCAAAGATCTTGTTTAGGGTTGTTCGGCACGGCTAAAATTTTAATCGGGCATGGTTGATGCCTTCTTAACCCTTGTTAGAGTGCCTAGTAACCCTACAGTGGTATCAGAGCCAAGCTAGAGTATTAGACGACGTGTATACGAAGTTAAAACCCCGATCGAACCCCAAAACGTCATTTTAACTCCCTCTCTGGACAAATTTTAAAAATGCGATTTTTTCTGTATTAAAAATACCTAAAAAATTCAGCAGGGAATTGTAGGTATTACTGTGAAAAACGACAAAATAAGGCGTACGGATCGCCGCGGAACTGCGGCAATACCCTGCTTATGCCACGGATCTGCGGCCGTACAGTGAGCTTGTGCTTTGGGTTTTTCTCAGTAATACCCGTATCTGTTATTTCTATTTTCTGGGTATTTTTAATCTGCCTCAAATGTTGAGTGTTCTGGGGATTATTTTGTATACGTTGATTCGATCGAAAAATTTAATTTCGTTATGTTTTCCGGATAATTTAGAAAGTATTAAAATGTTCGAACGGATATCATTAACTCATTTTTTCCCGGCAAGAAAAACTTTCAAGCGTTGAATTTTTCTTGAGTTTAAATCTTTCGGAAAAACGTGCAAGTAACGTGATGGACCCTCTAGAAGAACACAAACCTTAACTCGATTATGTGACCGTCTGAACCGCCTCTAAACCTTAGGGTTTGGGGCAGTACGGCGTGCTACATGTGAGGCGTTGGCTTGACTCTTCTATGGCTGGACCATTGCTACTGTGACGTATTCTGGAATTTTTTGAACTCCGCTCAAGTGTTGAGCTATTTAGGAAATCTTGGGTATTTGATTATTCGATCGGAAAGTTTAATACTGTCTATTTATCTGGAATGTGATACAATATGTGGAATTCATATAGTTAGGCATGAAATGCGAAGTATGTGATATTTCGGATTTATGATGTCTAAAGAGATTGTGGATTCCAAATGTTGTAGTTTTACACTTTCTTTTCTGCGACCGTAAGTGTAATATGTGATATCGCCGGTTTCGTTGCTATATGTCAACGACAATTGGGATGCACATATTTACTTACATTGATGACATGTGATGTTATGTGTTGCTGGATATGTTATATTAGATCATCGCGTTTTTGAATAGCCGGGGGTTTTATGTGAGATGAGGGTTTTTATTTTCATTCATATAAAATTCATTGTATGTAATATTCTTTTATTGGGGCACTTCCGGGATGAGGATGATGTCACCATTGTATATTATTTACTTTTCCGCATTAGGTAGACCCAAGGAGGAGAGCACAAGTAACCGGGTTTTAGAGTCCAGTAGGAGACCAACTCGAGGAGTCGAGTCCGGGTCTTCTAACTCTAGAATTGGTAAGGTTGCTTGCCGCTCTCGTAGGGGTCTAGGGGTATGGGTTTGGCTATTCATCGCGACCCTGGAATCCGTGTTTTATAGAGCCTCAAAATAAAATACGGACGTCCTAGTATATCCAATGTTTCATATGTTTTTTCTGCTGCGATATCTGTGATGTGATCATTTGATATGTTGTGATAAATACTGTATATAGTATATATGATATATTATATAGACGTTACTTATGTTTTACACCCGCGCTAGCCCTGCCCCGCTCACCGTTAGTTACCTAACCTAACGGTGCACGAGGGGACAGCAAGGCGAATGCGGATGGCATAAGTGTATGTCGTATTTATCTGTGATGTTTAGGTGACTTAAATGATGGGACTTCATTAATATGATTAATGAAAGAAAAGAAACCTAAAAGATGTTGTAGAATCAAATTTTTCAAAAAGGGTAGCTACAGTTTTTGCTTTGCATAGCGATATATATGATATATCCTGCACCTTATTCGATGAGGAAAGAGCCGAGATCCCTTCACCGGGAGTGACCTCTTTAGCAAAACTGGCAGATGCTACAACACTCGGTTTGTCTTTTGATTACTTTTTGGAGTTTTTGCTTTGTATAGAGATATATATGATATATCCTGCACCTTATTCCATAAGGAAAGAGCCGAGATCTCTTCACCGGGAGTGACCTCTTTAGCAAAACTAGTGAAAGCCTAAAAAACACTCTTTTTCAAAATTCACTCGATTCTACAACGATATCAAGTTCATTACGCAATAGGTTTTCAGAAAAACCTGTCGTAGCCTTCCGTCATTTCAGATAAGAACTGTTTAGTATTCGTGCTGCGTTTGTTGGCTTTTGTCAAGGCGTAGTGTGCGGTAGCTGAATGGTGCTTATCTGCTTATGCATATGATGCAGATTGTTTTGGGGTAGTCGTACGACCTTGTTGGCTTTTGTCAAGGGTCGTGCGGGTGGGTTTGATTCAATCAAGAAATGACGGGTTGAACTTGACTAGCATCCTATGATTAGTTGGCCTTTGTCAAGGTCATAGGGGTTAGGGGCAAAATATTATCGGGAATTTCAAGTGTTGAAATTTGCAATGAGATTGCATACCTTCTATGAGATAGTTGGATCCCGATACCCACTGCAAGTAATTGTTACTCCTGGGAGAGTTTTACACAGGACAATTAGCCGATCAAGTAGGTGTCTAGAAAGGTGTCAACGGGGTTACGCCTATGGGAAAACGAGATTTACTTTAATTAGGTCCGTGCGAAAGCACAGGGAACCTCCCTCAAAGTACCGACACTGGCCTGGCTGAAAGATTGGCGAAATTGTAGGGTGTAATTAATCCCGGCTAGTTTTTCCTTTTAGGGTTTGAAGGAAGATTTGATAAAAATAGTGGGAGCCATCCTGATTAGATAAAATAATAACCAATCTGATCTTGCAAGAGCATACGCTAAAGTGTTTTCTTCTCTCTCTCTCCAGGTAGCGACCATATCATGCCTTAATAAAGATAATAATATGGATGTATTGACCGAACCCGCATGTTATACTGTGCTGGGGAACGTTGGTTCCGTTCTTTCTTATAAGAGTTATAGGACTGAACAGGATATAGGGGAATACCAGGATTCCCATGCCACCCGAATGAAGAAAGTACATTTTGATGCATTTTCTTCGGGTGTGTTCGTTATAGAGAACTATTTCTCCATTTGCTCTACGTCCTGGGTATTAGATACCGGGTCAGGATCCCATATATGTAATCAGTTACATGGGCTTAAGAAAGGTAGAGAACTTGGAGAAGGTGATAAAGACATAAGGGTTGGAAATGGTGTAATTGTTGCAGCTAGAACCGTCGGGGAATATCACCTTGTATTACCAACTGGTAATACATTGATTCTGAACGAATGCTATTACATGCCGAACCTGATATGCAACATTATATCGGTTTCTTTACTAAGTAAAGAGGGATATAATTTTGTATTACAGGATAATGTTGTGAACATTTTTCTGAACCAAAAGTTGGTTGGATCAGGCACGTTGTGCAATGGCATTTATGTTCTAAATCAATTAACAGTTCTGAGCATAACAAACACACACAAGAGGAAGAGTTCAGAACTGAACGAATCCTTCTTGTGGCATTGTAGACTGGGTCACATCAATGCGACACGACTAGCTAAGTTGCATAAGGATGGATATTTGAATCCGTTTGAATTTTCATCTTATGACACTTGCCAGTCTTGTCTCAAAGGAAAGATGACCAAAACTCCGTTTACGGGACACGGAGAAAGAGTTACGGAACTCTTGAGACTGGTACATAGTGATGTACGCGGCCTTATGTCTACACATGCCAGGGATGGTTCTTCGTACTTCATTACATTCACTGGCGATCTCTCTAGATTCGGATATGTGTTCCTGATGAAACACAAATCAGAAGCTTTTGAGAAATTTAGAGAATATAAACAAGAAGTCGAGAACCAAACCGGAAAAAGTATTAAAATCCTTCGATCTGATCGAGGAGGTGAATACTTGAGTAATGAATTCCTGGACTTCCTAAAAGAGAATGGGATTCTCTCTCAGCTAATTCCTCCATATACACCACAGCACAACGGTGTATCGGAACGGAGGAACCGCACCCTATTAGATATGGTGCGCTCTATGATGAGTACAGCTGAGTTGCCTATTTCCTTCTGGGGGTATGCGCTGGAGACAGCAGCATACCTATTGAATCAAGTTCCATCTAAATCTGTACGTACCACACCATATGAGATATGGAGTGGGAAGAGACCATATCTTAAACGAGTTAAGATATAGGGTTGTCCGGCCTATGTCAAAAGGCAAAATCCGGACAAACTCGAGACACGGTCAGTTCTATGCAAGTTTGTGGGATATCCCAAACATTCACATGGATATCTTTTCTACTATAGCGAGGAACAAAAGGTGTTTGTTTCTCGACATGCCACATTTTTAGAAAAGGAATTTCTTGTAAAAGAAATTAGTGGCAAAGAGGTAGAACTGGAAGAAATTCCGGCTACACAAACTCAAACTGAGGATTTAGTGGAACCAGAGAATTCGGTAGTTCCCAACGAACCCCAGCCACTCCGCCGATCTAGTAGGGTTCCTCACCCACCTGAGAGATACTACGGTTTTCTCATGGATGGTGGGAGCGAGGATTGCATCATGGAGGATGATGACCCAACTAGCTTCGAGCAGGCCATCACGAGTGGTGACTCAGTGAAATGGATGGATGCAATGCGGTCCGAGATGGAATCCATGTACACCAACAAAGTATGGACTTTGGAAGATGCTCCTGAAGGGGTAAAACCCATTGGGAGCAAGTGGATCTTCAAGAAAAAACTTGGTGTAGATGGGAAAGTGGAGACTTTCAAAGCTAGACTTGTTGCAAAGGGTTTTTGTCAAAGAACAGGTGTGGACTATGACGAAACCTTTTCTCCAGTGGCTATGCTTAAATCCATCCGGATCATGCTTGCCATCGCTGCATATCATGACTACGAAATCTGGCAAATGGATGTTAAGACCGCCTTTCTAAACGGTGATTTAGAAGAGAGCGTGTGCATGACTCAGCCAGAAGGCTTCGTAGCTAGTGGGAGTAGCGGGAAGGTATGCAAGCTGCTTAAATCCATTTATGGATTAAAGCAAGTATCGCGGAGTTGGAACATCTGCTTTGACATCGTTATCAAAGAGTTTGATTTCGTCAAAAACGTAGATGAACCTTGTATCTACAAGAAGGTGGCAGAGAGTAAGGTTGTCTTCCTCGTATTGTACGTGGACGACATACTCTTGATAGGAAATGACATTCCTATGCTGCAATCGGTCAAGCTTTTCTTATCAAAAAGATTCTCAATGAAAGATCTAGGTGATGCCTCCTGCATACTGGGAATTATGATCTATAGAGATAGATCTAAAAATATATTGGGATTGTCCCAATCCCGGTACATTGACACCATACTAAAGAGGTTTAGTATGGAAGAATCCAAGCGTGGGAACTTACCCACGATCTCTGGACTCACTCTCTCCAAAGAGATGTCTCCCAAGACTAATTTGGAGAGAGCTCGCATGCAAGGGATACCCTATGCTTCGGCTGTAGGCTCTATCATGTACGCGATGCTATGTACCAGACCCGATGTAGCATACTCACTAAGTGTAGTGAGTAGGTATCAAGCTGATCCTGGAGAGAGTCACTGGACAGCTGTGAAGAGCATTCTCAAGTACTTACGAAGGACTAAGGAGATGCTCTTGGTGTATGGTAACGGAGAACTCCAAGTGGAGTTCTTTACCGATTCGAGCTTCCAGAGTGATAAGAACGACTCTAAGTCGCACTCGGGATTTGTCTTTACCCTTTACGGAGGGGCGGTTAGCTGGAAGAGTTCCAAGCAGGAAACCGTGGCAGACTCGACGATGGAGGCTTAATACATCGCTGCCAACGATGCTGCCAAAGAGGCTGTCTGGATCAAGAAGTTCATTACTGAACTTGGAGTGGTTCCATCCATTGAGCATCCAATACCTTTTGTATTGCGATAACAACAGAGCGGTGGCTTTGGCCAAGGAACCCAGGTCCCATCAGCGATCCAGGCATATTCTGAGGCGGTATCACCTGATCCGGGAGATAGTTGATCGCCGGGAGATCGAGGTCAGGAGGGTTGACACGAAGAACAACACTGCGGATCCACTCACGAAGGCCATTCCCCAGATACAGTTTGAGAGACTCTTCGGGATGCTTGGTATGCGATACTACAGCAGTTGGCCCTAGTGCAAGTGGGAGATTGTTAGTTGTATGTATGCCCTAGAGGCCAGTATTGTACAGATGATGTATATCATATTGGATGCTTGGACATATATAGAGAGGACTTTCTTGCTCGATATGATAGTATGCTATCTGGTTACTCTTTATCTTAACATGTATACTTGTCTCTTGATACCGTCTTATAGTTACATGTTGATAAAGCCCTTAGGATGTGTACTTGACTACCAGGATTATGATGCAGATCATACTAGTGGGGCCATGGTAGTCCATAAGTTCATCCTTTAATGTTCCTAGTCGTAGGTGTATCGAGACAGGGCATCGATATACCAGAGTAGACTAGCGTATACGTTTCTCGACCCATGAGATGGGCGATGGATGATCCCATATCCATTGGTGTTTGACATCAGAGATGGTATACGGGTGCTCAGTAGAGACTGGGTACACTGGACGGACTCGCCGAGAACTCCCAGATGGTATTATACCTCACGTCAGATGGCAGTTCTCTGGTGACACTTGTGCAGGTTAGTCTGTAGACCCGAGATCGTCATAGAGTCTTGTGTGATTCCCACTGTGCTTTGATTTCCACCTTACCACGTCCAAGAGGGCGTGCAAAACGGTGGTTTTTGGGTACAGTCCCGAGTCACATGGAGGCGATGAGCGATAGGAGGGGTTTCGTCTCTCCCGTTATTGGGGGTTGATGTTGCGCTGTGCTCGATTGGCCATAACAGGGAAGTCCCTGGCCAGGGCTGATTTAGAGATTTACTGGTAAGAGTTACCAGTAGTTTCTCGACCCATTATGAGCCTCACATCGGCATGACTTATCGGTTATTGGAGTCCGACGTTTACCAACCCTAGACTTGATATGCGACATATCAGACGAGGAGACCGGACTGTACGGGAAGTGTTACCGTTAGGCTTTTACAGGAGTTGGAGCGGGCTTGCTTGCTGATCTTCTGATCGCTCAATACCCGGGTAGCCGTTACGTCCAGCTAGTACCGATGACGGCTTGTGGGTGCTTGATGTGATCATCACCTACTGCCGGCGTATTGACGAGTCTTTAGAGTCCTACATAGAGGTTTTACTGGCTCAGGAAAAACGAAATAGGAGCACGTATGTGATATGTGCGGGACCGAGAATAATGCGTGTATATGATACCGTATTCTATTCTCGCGACTTTTTGTATCGATCGGTTATATGTGATATAGCCGGGTTATCGAATCAAGTGTTGATTCGATAAGTCGATACATTGGATGTTAGTTGGTTATATCAGATATGACCGGATTATTAAGTCAAGTGTTGATTTAATAATTTAGTATATAATTGTATATTAGATATACTAATTTATATTAACTAACATTTGTTCACTTAAGGATTTTTCTCACATGTGCACAACTTTAATATATATATGATATATATTAAAATGCGTTTTCATTTTGTATCATGGTTGTTGATACATCATGCATGGGTGTGCAAGACATACACCATTCTATTTTAAATGGTGGTTTATAATTATTTAAGGTAATTACAAATTAGTGGAGCTTTTGTCACAAGTATGAAGCTTGTAGAAGCTTGTGGATGCTTTGACAAAGTCCACTAACTTTGTTTTACTTTGGATTTTTATTAACCTAACCATTTAGGATTAACCATGGTAATGTCTCTACAAGAGTTAGTATATGATACTCACTCACCCATGGTTAGCTCACTTGACTTGATCATTATCTTTCTCTCTTTATCTCTTTATCTTCTTCCTTGAGCTAAAAAGCTCTCTAGGGTTTGATCCAAAGTGAGAAAGATTGTGAGAAAATAAATTCTAAAGTGAACCCACTTTCTATTTCTCCATCCTCTACTAGACTAGCACTTTGTTTAGGGTGTTTGCTTCACTAATTCTCTAGTTAGTGAAGTAGTAGCTTGAGTTGGCATTCTCTCGACGTAGATCATCTTCGGCCTCGAAGACTTCAAGTAAGGACGCTTCTTTCACCTCGTGAAGCCATGCAAAAGCCCGGGAGAACAATGATCGCAGCGAAGGGACTACGACAAGGAGTTTTAGAAGTGAAGGACCAATTTACAAAGGTTGTATTTCGTATTCACTTAGTTGTAAATGTTATTTACTAGCATGTGTAACCCTAATTATCTAGCAAAGATCTTGTTTAAGGTTGTTCGGCATGGCTAAAATTTTAATCGGGCATGGTTGATGCCTTCTTAACCCTTGTTAGAGTGCCTAGTAACCCTACAGTAGTCTATAAGGTTTAAGGACATCGTAGTCCATGAGTTTAAGGACCCCACAGTCCGTAGAAATATGTGGTTGTCGGGACCCGTCACCTCTCTGAAGACGTTGAAGGATTGCAACGACAGATATCAGAGGAGTAAAGAGATGTACTCTCGAACCTGTGTGAGTTGGTTGAAAGATCTGTAGCCCAGTTTGGGACTGAGATCTGTTGAATATTCGTAAGCAGATGGGCTCAGTTGAATATAAGTTGAGGACTTATGGCCAGAATTGGGCTAAGTCCAATAAGATTAAAATGTTTTAACATTTTATTGTTCTGGGCTGTTGAGCCTTTATTTGGGATTGACCCTTTTAATAATGCAGAGCATCAGATCCTGACAATTTTTGTCTTGTATTGAATGCATAGCATTCATCAGAACTATGTGTGTTCTGACAGCGCGCCACGTGACGCGCTAGGCGCTCTGTGCCAATTAAAGAGCGCATTGCGCTTCTGCCAAGTAGCGCACACGAAAAGGACACGTGTTGCGCTTGGCGCTAAGCGCCAGTTTATAAGCGCATTGTGCTTTCAATTTGTAAGCGCGTTGCGCTGGTTTGGTGGCGCACCAGCGAGTGACACGTGGCGCGCTTGGCGCTAAGCGCCAGCCCATGAGCACAGTGCGCTATTTCAGAAGCGCAAAGCGCAAGTTGTATCTGTGGTTGACACGTGACACGTTTTGGCGCTGAGTGCCGGTCCAAGGAGCGCAAAAACACAGTTCAAGAGTATAAGGCACTTTTCAATAGCGCAAAGCGCCTTTGATCAAATTTATGATCTGTGAACATATTTATGTTCTTTTAAAAGGAGGCTTTGCCTCAAGATTCAAGAACTACAGTTCTTATTTTTGAAAGGGCTTTGCCTTTGTAGATCAATGATCTGTGAATGAAGAACATGTTCTTCTTTGATTATGTGATGAGATCTTTTGATCTCTTTTATGAAAGACCTTGGTCTTTATAGATCTATGATCTTTTAAGAAGATAATTCTTCTGTTTTAACGAGATGATTTCATCTCTTTTTTCAAGAATCATTCTTTACCTTGAAGAAATAATCTTCTTTTGCTAAGAGCTTGCTCTCTTTCTTTTGAGTTTTCTCAAAGTTTGTAGGTGGTTTCTCTCTCTCAGACTTGAAGCCTTGGGGCCTTTATATAGGGCAAATTGATTTGTTAAATCAGTTAAAGAGATTTTTCTCTGATTGATTTGGGGATGTTTCCCCACCGTTGGATCTTTGATCCTAGGGCTTCTGTTTTGCAGAAGATAATCTTCTTGTTTTTAACAAGATTGGAAAGATCTTTTCATAACAGAATTTTAGTTCTGATTAATTAATATTTTATTATTAGATCTTTTGATCAATGGTGGGGAATTCTCAATTCCAGCGCTGGCGCACCTTGCGCTAGTGCACCTACGTTTGATACGTAGTGCGCAGCGCAGGGCGCAGCGTAGCCTGCGCTAGCGCACCTGTGTTTGACACGTGGCGCACAGCGCAGAGCGCTGGATCTGAAGCGTTGCTTCAATTTTTTTGAATTTTGAATTTTAAAACAGAGCTTTTCTCTGATTGGGGGCGCGCTGCCTAGGGCGCAGTGCACCTGGCATTAGCTCATCTGTGTTTGACACATGGCGCGCAGCGCAGAGCGCTGGATCTGAAGCGTTGCTTCGATTCTTTTGAATTTTGAATTTCAAAACAGAGGTTTGCTCTGATTGGGGGTGCGCTGCCTAGGGCGCAGCGCACCTGGCGCTAGACCATCTGTGCTTGACACGTGGCGCGCAGCGTAGAGCGCTGGATCTGAAGCGTTGCTTCAATTCTTTTGAATTTTGAATTTCAAAACAGAGTTTTGCTCTGATTGGGGGAAACACTAATCATCCACATTCTCATTTCCGTTCACCATTATTGTTTATTCTCTTTCAATCGAAACGTAAACCATACTGCCTCCTATCTCCCCACTTCTTCAAATCTCTGATTTTCCACCGATCAGTGCGTTACATCGATACTTTTTTTGAATGGTTGGTGTTGACTTTTGGTCTTTGTAAGACTTTAATTTGACCAATAACTTTAACCACCCCAATAATTTTAAATGCTTAATACTATTTTACTCAAGTTTGGGGGGGGGGAATATTTTGGCTTTTGAAAGAAATTTTTTATAAAATTGTGAGCCAAAAAAATAAGTTTGGGGGAGAATTTTACTTTCACTATTTCATGTCCCCGTTACTAACTTTTCCTCCCAAATCTACAGTTTTTTAAGCTTAACGGATGACATCAGTGAGGACGCTGCTGTAAACAGGACGCTGCTGTAAACAGGTTTGGAGGAGGTTTGTGCTTATTCACGCATTACTTTGCATTATACTATATATAAGCACAAAAAAATTTGATAATGAAAGTTTGAAAGTGAAAATTTACCTATAAAAGATAGGAATAGTTTGAGAAAAGCAAGAAAATTAGATGTTTTCTTAAATGAAGTTAGCAATAAGTAGTTATGAGCCGTTGTCCCAAGGGTTTGTAAAATGAAGGAAATTACTAATCTGAGGATAAAAATAAGTCTGAAAAATAGTCCATATTCTTAAGGTCAAACATTTGAACGTTGATACCCTATACGCACTTATATACATCTCGAAACTTGGGATAGTAGAGGATACCTAGAAATGCTTTTGTCTAAAAGCCTTAGTATGAAGGAAAATAAAATAAAATATAAGTGGTGAAGAAAAAAATGAACACTGGTTTTGTAATTGCTTAAGGCAGCATAAAAAAAATATAGCGAGGGTGCTTTATCACCAGTGCCTTAGACCAACTGGTTTGGGAGCCACTGCTAAGCCTTAGGTGTTGCAAAACGAGGAATTACGCCTTAATACGCGAGCACATTTTGTAATCGGTTGGTTAGTATATCAAGAAGTATTAACGGTCGCATGAAAAATGTGTGAGCAATTCCATCCAAAATATTCACCAACTAAAAAGTACTAAGGAAGATGGACAAGAGTATGATAGCTTGAATCAAATTTTCTAAGTGTAGAGATGTCTTTTACACACACTTAGGGGTATATGATCAATGTTTGGAGGAAAGATTGGGAGGAAAACTAAAGACGATATTTTATTGAGGGATGATATGATTTTTAACATCTTTTCACGACCATTAAGATAGGGCTCATGGCAACCGAAAAACTAGTGTAGTTGGAATCTTTTATTTTCAAGTTCTTCCTTTTATAGTTCTTATTTTTGTATGTAACTTTCACTATCTTTCTTTTATTATAAGATTTTGTGGGTGCAATACGCTGAAAACCCTCAGGAGATAACACTCCTCCTACTAGGGACACCTAGAGGTTTAACGGCTTGTTGCACATGCTCAGTGCAATCGTGTTGCCTACGAAAGTGTGCTACTTAGGTTTTTCTTTTTCTTTCTCTCTCTCTTGAATAAATAAGTTTGCTCGGGACGATCAAAGTTTTTGGAGGTATTTATTCAGTCGAAAATATCGCACTTTTGATATGACATTTTCCTTACTTTTCTTAAATATCTAAAAGTGTTTATTATAAATATGACACATATGAGGGTTTATCTGTAAAAATACTATTTACCATATGTTTATATATTATAATTAACATTATGAAGGAAAATATATGCATATAATATCTATATAATATTTTGATAATTTAAATATGCATATCATATCAAATATCCTTAATCAATATTCTTAAAATATAATATCATATCAAATTGGTTAGGATAATATCTCAAAAATACCAAATATTACTAACATTATTCATTGAGATATTGTGCAAGGTTTAGTTCAGATCAGGAAATCGAGATATTAAGATGTCGGGAATAAAAAATCTGCCGATAAAGAAATAAAATCGAAGAATCAATACTGGCAGAGACTCGGGAAATATTATCAAATTTTAGACATCAAATAAATCTCCATGTATCACATTGAAGCAACCCTAGAAAATTGAAGCCAAGATCTCACCAAACGGCCGTGGATCCACGGCCAAACCATGCAATATGTGGCGGATCCATGGCCGATTCACCGAGTCAGGAGTTAGGATTTTCAGGTTGGATTTGCTACAACTAATCCTAATTCTGGGGATCTATGGTTTCTGGCTTTGAGGCTATATAAAGGACCGAGAGCTAAACTTAGAAATCATCAATCTTTTACACAAGCTAATTACCGTCAAAGAACAAGTGATCCAAGACAGGTCCAAGATTCGACGTGATAAAGCGACGTGAGATTCGACGGAACATTTACATCCGACAAGGCAGAGATCGAGAGCAACTTCTTCTTCCTCTTATAATCTAAACTTGAAGTTTGTACTTGTGAAGTTGATTAATAAAGGTAGATCTTTAGTTTAATTAATTAGTAGTTTAATTATTTAGTTACATTATGAATTCCATCTCTATCCGTTTTTCTATCTCCATCATGCGCGAGTAATTCTTCGCTTGATAGGGTTCGTAGGATTATGATAGATCAATGGATGAGAAAATATTTTAACTTCTTTTACGTCTTATGAAGTTTATAAACTTTAGCAAAAGAATCGTTAACATCCTTATCGGGCGCGCTACCAATTTATTGCTAGTCTCGACTGCGATTTGAGATCATATTAACAATTGTTTTGTTAGGGGTTAGATATGAATAGAGATCAATGAAAGGACAAGGGTCAATAGTATAAAAACCCTAGTTTCTTCCAAGAACCCTAATCCTTATTCATCACTATCAATCTAGTTTTAAATCTATCAAAAGATAAAAAGAGTCATCTTTATTAGTCATCCAGTACTACTAAATCCTAATGAACCCTACAAGCCCTATTCTGATATAAAATCTACATCCGTCTTTAAACTAGATCTATATTCTATATCCTTGTTTAACGTAGATCTAAATTCTATAACTATTCTTCACTATTATCTATTCTTCTTCCTCTTCCTAATCAACACGTCTAAAGAAAGATTAAAAGATTCCATATATTCCTGAGGACGGCCCGTACTAATCTCGGTCTAGCTACACGCGACACCGTTATTGATTGCGGTTATAATTACATACACACTTTTAAAGAAATCAATCAAATGCGCATTTTGAAACTGTGCCCATTACAAATGTATGAGGCACATTTTCAAACTGCATCCCATACAAATGTACTAGGCACAAATTTAAACTGCGCGCCATATATTTTAATGAAAAACAATGGGGCGTACTTTCAAAGTGCACCCTTCCCCTACTTAAATAGATATGATTTATTTACTTTCCTCATTCCTCACTATTCTCTCTCTTGTTCGCTCACTTTCTCTCTTTCTCTCAGGTGCTCTCTCTCTGTCTCTGCTCTCTCCCTCTCCCTCTCGATCTCTCTCTTTGCTCTTTCCCCCTCTCTCTCCCTCTCCCTCTCTTCCCCCCGAGACCTCTATTCCCCCCGACCTCCCCCCGAGACCTCTTTTCCACCCTCCCGACGATCTCTCCCTCTTTGGTCTCTCTCTCATCTCTCTCCCTTTCCCTCTCATCTCTCTGTCTCACTCACGCTCTCTCGATCCTTCCCCTCTCTGTCATCTCTCTATCTTATATTCTCTCGCTTGTGTAGGTTTATGTGGAAATTCACGGGCGAACAATCACCTTTATTCTCACCTTTGTCATCACCACTGTAAGCATCTAGAAGGTTAACTAAACCCTAATTTTATTTAAAAATAATTCATGTCACGCCCCGCTTCCTAGTGTACGGAAACAGTGATGTGGCGGGCCGCAACGTATTTACTAAGAAATAAATACGTTAAGCGTAATTAAGCAATATATATAAAATGTACAAGAAAGACAAGAGATATAAAATAAACAGCAACTTTTATTAACATTCATCTTTACAATACAACTGGTTTGAAAAGAAAATATACAATGATATAAAGCAATGCCTAAACAGTGGCATACAAATTGAAAGTAAGTACAAGAGAGCTAGAAATTCCGCTGCGCGGTGAGCTGGTCCACGTTCTCCTGGTTAGGCTCGATCTCCTGAGAGTCCGGTCCTCCCGACGAACATTCCAAAGAAAGAAAATAGACAGGAATGTCGTCAGCGAACTAGTGCTCGGTAAGTCCCAAAAGAAGGAATGGAATATAACAGTAATGAGAATTGAACTGGTAGGTTGTATAAGTATATGTTTGTCATTCTAACGTAGTTGTTTGTGGTTTGGCACCGAAGGTATTTGTGTATACGAGAGAAGTCCATCTTACACCGTGGACTATGGTAACATGTAGTAAAAGGCCCCGTCAAAACCCATGGGACAACGGTACGAGAGTTCATGTAGGTGTCTTTTAAGTGACCATCTCGTGCTACGTTAATACATTCCGTACCAATCCACCCCGTTATTCCCGTGCAATGTATTGTATAGATTTATTTACAGGTCCTGCCGAAACCATGGATACAAGTTGCTCAAGTAGACAGGTTCAGGATGTAATCTTGTATTCAAGAAGTCAGGTCAAGTTATAGCCATGGTTCGGTCAAGTCAAATCAAGTTATACATGTTTGATATTGGTGTTTGAATTTAGGTATTTAGGTTCATGTTCAAGTATACATATTAGACTTTGGATTCATGTTTGAATTGGACTCTGATTTGAGTTTGGATTCAGGTTTGGGTTAGACTCAGACTGAGTCAGACATTTGTAACTGATTTAGATCTTGAATTAGTTTCGGGAGTTATCGATAACGGCTGCACATGGACGGCAGGATTTGTGTCTTTTTCCAAGACAATTACCATTGATAACTCCGTTAAGTTTTCTATCTTAAATAGGCAAGCACTCACTTTCTCCGGCTCTCTAGGGTTCAAGAGAATTGATCCCGCTTAAACCTATATTTACTAAAGTACTTACATATTGTTTTATATAACTTGAGGGGGTTTTAAAAAATATTTTTAATATAGTTTCAAAATAACATTAAGAATTTATTTATATTATTTAGGGTTTTCATGGATGTGAATTTTAAGGATTTGAGGTATTTTAGTGATAATTACATAACTTGGAAAGTTCATGGTATTTTATTGTAAAACTTGTCTTTTGTTGGTATCTTGATGGTATTTTGGTGAAACCTGTAATTCTTTCATTGAAAAAAATTGTAAGTTTATTATATTTTGAAAATATATGGATTTGTAATTTGTATATAATTATTAAAAATTAAATTTTATTTAAGTAGAAAAAATGTGTTTTTCTTAAAAACCGTATTTAAAATCTTTCGAGACCGAATGCTCCGTGCATCTCGCTCTACTAGCCTATGGATGTACGATAATCCGCACCATCTAATAGCTGGTCCCCTAAAAAGGGTTGTAGAGGTATAATCGCAAAGAGATTTAAAATACAATTCAAAAGAAAACCGGTTTTTATAGTAAATGGTATTTTCTTTTAAAATTATACTCGTAACAAAAATTCATATAAGGATATATCGCGCTATGGAACCATGTGTGTATGTGAGGGGTAGGTTGTTACCCCATGTGTCACGCCCCGCTTCCTAGTGTACGGGCAAAGGACGCGACGAGGCCGCTACGTATTTACTCTGAAGTAAACACGCCGAGCGTATCTAAGCAATATAAATAAAACACACAAGAGACAATGACAAAAGATATAATTGAACAACAACTTTATTTATTAACATTCTTTTTACAATACATCTGAAAAGTAAATACATGGAATGAAAAGCAATGCCTAAACAGTGGCATAACAGAAATGGAAAGTACTGAAATGAAATATACAAGTGACTAGAGCTCCGGGTCGAAAGCTAGCCGGTCCAAGTCCTCACTGGTGGGTTCAATCTCCTGAAGGTCCGAATCACCTGACGACATTACAAAGAAAAGAAAGAGAATGTCTTCAGCAAACAAATCGCTCGGTAACTCCCAAAGATAAGTAAAATAGAAAGAGAGAGAATGTAGCTTTTAAAGTTATATTATATTGTTAACGCTGTTGTTTGTAACTTGGTACAGAAGATGTCAGTGTATACGAGAGGAGTCTCAATAGACCAGAGACTACGGTGGATGGAATACAAGGAACCGTTCAGCCACAGTACAACGGCAATTGAATTCAGGTTAGGTGTCTTAATGGTTGTAGTCTCGTGTCACTTCTAACACCTTCCGTACCAATCTACCCCTTAATCCCCGCGATGTCTTGATTGTGTTGACGTATTGTTTGAATTGTCTATTGTATATAGATGGATGACTTGCCGGAACCATTATATCAGTAAATGGATGTAACTGGAGAATCATGTAGACGGATATATATCCATGGTTCGGTTCAGTCAATGTAGATTGAATAGATTTGTCACACCCCGCTTCCCAAAATACGGAATACGAGGGGTTGACAAGGCCAGCCATGCTCCTACGGTCAAGAAAACGTCCTGCCGTAGTCACACTTCGGCTTCTAACTTTACGTGGTAATCAGTAATCAATGCATAGGTAATGAGAAATGAAGTCACTAAATCAAAACAAATACAAAAACTAACCAGATGGAGAGCAAGGAAAGATAGCGCTGAGTCGCTGATCTAAATGTCCACAATATCTTCGAGGTACGTCAGGTCCTGATCCAAGCTAAATCCACTTCTCACTCTGAGCATGCATACTCAGGTCGTCAGAGCGACACAATAGCAATAAATATAAATACATATGTAACATGTGTAATAATGATGAATATGAAACAGCAAGCATGAAGCGATGATATGAGCATGAAGAAACCAGTACAGGTAAACGGTAAAGCGGGTAAACAGTAAGGCAGGTGTACCGAGTCAGTAATCTATGCATGTCACTAGACCTATCAGTCTCTAAGTCTCACTGTTCAGGTCGTTAAACCCATCGTCAGTCCAAGTGTGAGATTCAACCACTCGTGAGTATCCCCCACCTAAGAGTAGGGCCCCAGGGGCAAGGGAACACGGGCCCGAGTCGTTCGCTAATAATCAGTAGTATCACCATATAACTCCTAGAATCGCTGTATGTGCCGGAAATGAGACTCCCGAGATTTCGTTGAACTCACACCCAAACTATCCCACACCCCGTGGTCTACATCAAACACCAACCATAAACTCAAATACTAGTCGGTCCATGACAAGTCTACGCGAGAACTGGAGACAAGATCTCCATCAAGCATGTCTCGACTGGTACTCGAGATAAATGGACAGCATTTGACGCCTTACCTATGAAACTAATATAAGTGCTCCATAACCGTCCCATTCCAGTTATAGTTACACTTATATATGCCCTATAGGCGTCGACAATGTAATACATCAACCGGGTCCGCTGATTGTGTACAAGTACGTGTCACTTTCATTACTCAATCACACTTTAACACTACGTACTTACCAAAATCAAAACACTAATGTCTAACACTGGGTAATATACACAATCTCTAGGTTACCAATGTATATGACATCTACATGATATGATGAGAATGCAATAATTACGATATGAAAAAATATCATCAGCCGGTGTCCTACTACTTGCGCAATTCACTATAAATCATACATGCAGAATTAAGCTAAACAAAGGAAAAGGGGTAAGCAGTATGTTTAATTATCTATCCGTAAAAATTGGTTTCGCGCCTATCGGGTTTCAGGTTTACTAGTTGTGGCAATTTCAATTTAAGTGTTCACTGCTGGAAATCCGGTTTCAGAATTAGAAGTCTGTTTTGTAACACATTTTACTCCAAGTTGGGATCATAATTAGGCAACACTATAGTTGAAAAATATTTAGGGTTATCAGTTAGATTTCCAACGCAATTGGTGTATCAGTAATATCCTATATCAACAGAGAGTTATGGTCAGGTTAATGTTGATGGGTAAAATCTGTCACTGCAGAATTCAGCTAGACACGTCGACATTATAAAACGTGTTATAAATATCATACAGAACAGGAATCCAATGAAACTAGTGGGATAAGAAAGATAACTCAATTTTATACGCAACGATATATGTTTCCATACATTCTCGCATTTGAATAAGGATATACAGTGATTTAAAAATAGGGGTTAACTGGGATTACTGCTCTGGACTGCAGTCCAGAATCATAATTATCCTCAGTTTTATCTATCAGAACTTGTTCAAATTTAGAAATAAACTATAGAGTACTGTATATTAATCTGTTATCTTCGATACAAGCCATGGAACTCTGAAATCCGATTTGTAAAAGATTTAATATGAATTTAACGGTCTAGCATGTTCAGGAAAATTCTGATTTCGCAATGATTATCGGGGGTAATATTTATAGGTGAAACGATATTTATTTGTAGCCAAATTTTCGCAGCACCACTGTGAATAGTAAACGGGTTTAATAATCATAAGTTCTACCATTTAAAGATTGGTTTTCAATTTAAATTTAGCATCGAATACTTGTAATAATATTGAATCGCAATCGAAATGATTGTATAATAGCATGAAGCAAGTATGTAAAACTTTCCTGACGACGTATCGAAGGCGATAAGGCAGCGACGCGGCACAGTGGTGGACTACGGCTATGGCAGCGATAACGGTGCAATCACGACGCAAGCACGACAAGGGTTGGCCTCGGTGGAGCTTGATTCTTGGACTTGATGGTTCGGTGGGTGCGACGGACGTGCGCTGGCGTTGTGACGGCCGCTGCGTCGACGACGGCGATGGGCACAATGATGGTGCAGATGGCTTGGACGGCGGCTGGAATAGCGGAGTTTTCGACGATTACAGGTGTTCGATGAAATGTCGGGGCTGTTTGGCTTGAAGCTTGGGGCTTGGTGGTGGTTGTGTGGTGGTTTGCAGGTCTCATCGGCGGTGATGAAGAGGGTGACGACAACGAGGTCGCAGGTGATCGACGGTGAGGGTGTAGGCATTGGGGTTCGGGTGTAGGGTTGGTGGTTGGTTGCAGGGTTCTTGTCATGGGGTGGAGGAGGAGAAAGGGAGATGATCGAAGATGATGGGTTTTGGGTTGAGGAAGATGGTGGTCTCGGCTTCGATGGCGATGGGGCTGCTCGGTTGGGAGTTGGTGATGGTGAAGGGTGCTTGGGTTCTGGTGAGGTGAAAGGCTACGGTTAAGGTTAGGGGAGGCAATGGTGATGCTCGTGGAGAGGGAGTTTTCAGAAGAAGGAGGCGGCTTGGGTCGGGTGATGCAACGGTGGAGGCGACGATGAGCACGGTGTGCCGCTGGCAAGGTCGTCGGTGTGGGGTTGGCCGGAGGCAGTGATGGGTGCTCGTCGGAGTTTGGTGATGGCTAGGGGATGCTGGGGTTCTTGGTGTCGGGGATGACGGTGATGGTGGCGTCAGGCGGTCGGGGAAGAGGGAGGCGAGGGGAGTGGCGAAGGAAAGGTGAGGGATGGTCGGCAGTGAGGTGGCGACAGCGAGGCCGGAGTTGCAGTGGTAGAGGGTGGTGTTGGGTCAGCCAGAGCTTGGAGTCGGGGCTTGGACTTGTGATGGTGCAGAAACAGCTCCGACGAGGTGAGGAGGTGGCTCCGATGAAGGTTTGCAGCGACGTGGCGGTGCAGGGAGTGGTGACGGCGATGGTTGCGGGCATGCGGGTTGGAGTCGCGGTGGTGGTTGTGGTGTTGTGAGGAAGGGTGGTGAGGACGAAAGTAGAAGTGCGCTCGGGGGAGGAAGGCTTGAGCTCGGGGAAGGAAGGAAAGGTAACGTGAGGGGGAGAGAGAGAGAATGTGAACAAGGGGGAGAGAGAGAGTGAGAGTGAATAGGGGGATCGAGAGGAGAGAGAGAGAGGGAGTGAATAGAGGGAGAGAGAGAGTGGGACGCAACGTGGGGAGGGGGGGAGAGGTAATAGAGAGAGAGAGAAACGTGGGGGGGGGTTTAAAATATTAAAGGAAAATTTATAAAGAAGAGAGAGAGAGAGAGAGAGATGAGTGATTGTGTGTGAATGAGAGGAGAGAGAAAGAGATTGAACAGTGAGGGAGAGAGAGTAACAGTGAATTTATTATATATAATTAATAGGTTTTTAAGGGAATATATTTGAAATTAATGGGGGTATTATTTGGGTTTTAAATGAAGATAAATTTTTAATTTGAAAGGATTAAAAGAAATTGTTGGGGAAGAATGGAGGGTTTGTGCCAATGGGATCAAGAAAATTTAGAAGAAAAAGAGTGGGGTTAAATATGGACTTGGGCTTTGGGTTAGGTTTGTTTAGGGAAAACCATTTGGGTAAAAAGTATAGGTTAGGGTTTTAAAATAGATAAAATAAATATAAATATAAATAAACAAACTTTGTAAACAACACTTTATATAAATACGGATATTGGCGTATAAAAGAAACTGGGTATTACATCATACCACCCTTACAAAAATTTCGTTCTCGAAATTTAAAATAAACGATAAGCTCTAAAATAATATGCGAAAGCCACAAAATCAATACTACTATATAGCGATTTACGTAAAAGCAGTTAGATAAAAATCATAATTATATATATATATATATATAAAAGAAATAACACAGCTAAAATAATAATTATAAGTAAGCACAGGGCATAGCCATTTATAATGATAAACCACATAAATACAACACACGGAAAAACAATAATAAACAATAGTAAGGGATCGGTTGATAGGCCTTAAAAATCAAAACTACTTTGGTGAGATTACAATTTAAACAAGTACAAAATAACTTCAGAATACGTATAAGGTAAAAGTGTCGAAAAATAAAATGAAGAATAAGCGAGATAGAAACGAAAACAACAAAAGCATTAGTATGGAAAATTCACTAGACAATAAAATATATAATGTAAATCAAAACGATTCTAACACTTAGAAATATTAAAGAATTTCGGGAAAGTAACTGAAAATACTTATTAACACAAAATGGAAATCTTTCTTATTATAAATATGCAAACCTCTAAAATTTTAAAATAGTGAACGTACTGATTATAATTATATCAACGGAAGAATAACAATGGTAAGGTGCAATAAATTATTCGGAGAATGGTTTACGGTATATATATTGAAGATCGACCCGTGAGCAGGCACCCGAATGGGAGAAAAGTGAGGAGGAATTGGGTTGCCCAGGATTACACAAGGATAGAAGGATGAATTCGGATTCAAAAATCAGGGAGAGGCATAAGTTAACAAGGAGTATAGGATTGACAATTTCAGACAGGGGTATGCAGCGAGATACAAGCTAATCGAAAAGAGAGTCTAGGGTGCGATGATGAACCATAATATCGACTAAGATTAAGGTCTAAATATAGTGAGTCAAACAAAAGTAGGCAGTCACAATCCACAACTTTATTGCATTCAAACTAAGAACTTCAACAGATACAAGATTTAAATGAAAGGAAACAACTACTAAAATAGGGTGACAATGTCTTTATTAAAAGCGGGAAAAGTGATAACTTTGCGTCGACATTAAAATCTCTGCAGTCTCGTAGGGCAGGTCTGAATCTTGTACTGCGTCCGTGCCGTCCTCGAAATTTAAGTACGGAAACAACCAAGTCGCTCAATCAGATTTGGAGGGCGTTGCCGAAACTCCACCTTGCAGCTCCTTCCTTCTAGGGCAACCATTGACCAGATGTCCGCCGGATCCACAAATCAAGCACTGCCCTTTGGCCTAGCGACAGTCCCTATGAAAGTGTCCTGGCTTCTTGCAATAACCACAAAGTTGGGTTCTCCGCTGCTTCGGTTGCTTAGTAACAAATGAGCGCTTCATCTGCACGCCACCTTTTCGTTTATCAGCGATTTCCCTACGATTGGGGCCTCCTGCTGGTGCTTGAGCCATTTTCCTTTTTAGTCCTTCAGCTAAGTGATCGTTCGTTCTCTCCTAGGCTTCCTTTAAGCCTTGCAGTACACTCAAAATCTCGACGGTCTGATTCTGGGGAGTGGAGTTGGAAGAAGAGTCATTGGAATCCATGGTCTTGAAACAACAAATTTGAGGATGATATAAGGTACAAGGAATACGAATCAGAATAGGATATAGAATAGACAACGAAACAAGAATATCAGGTGAGGTGAAACTCAAATGAGTCGAACTCAAATGTAGAACTCCAAGTCACTCAAGCAGAGTGCTGCCTTGTAACTATGCCGCAGTTCATAATTACAATCGCATAACTCTACTAAGTCACCCAAAAATCTAGCGGATGGATCAAAACATGTAGCAGAACACACTATGTGAATCAAGATCAAAGATAACAAGTTACAATCTAGACCGAAAAATGGCTTAGATTGTCAAGCCCTACACGGAAACTGCAATCCCAATCGTAGCAAAACCTGGCTCTGATACCAACAAAACCATGTCACGCCCCGCTTCCTAAAATACGGAATACGAGGGGTTGACAAGGCCAGCCATGCTCCTACGGTTAAGAAAATGTCCTGCCGTAGTCACACTTCGGCTTCTAGCTTTACGTGGTAATCAGTAATCAATGCACATGTAATGAGAAATGCAGTCACTAAATCAAAACAAATACAAAAACTAACCAGATGGAGATCAAGGAAAGATAGCACTGAGTCGTTGATCTAGATGTCCACAATATCTTCGAGGTACGTCAGGTCCTGATCCAAGCTAAATCCACTTCTCACTCTGAGCATGCATACTCAGGTCGTCAGAGCGACACAATAGCAATAAATATAAATACATATATAACATGTGTAATAATGATGAATATGAAATAGCAAGCATGAAGCGATGATATGAGCATGAAGGAACCAGTACAGGTAAACGGTAAAGCGGGTAAACAGTAAGGCAAGTGTACCGAGTCAGTAATCAGTGTATGTCACTAGACCTATCAGTCTCTAAGTCTCACTGTCCAGGTCGCTAAACCCATCGTCAGTCCAAGTGTGAGAGTCAACCACTCGTGAGTATCCCCACCCAAGGATAGGGCCCCAGGGGCAAGGGAACACGGGCCCGAGTCGCTCGCTAATAATCAGTAATATCACCCATATGACTCCTAGAATCGCTGTATGTGCCGGCAATGGGACTCCCGAGATTCCGTTGAACTCACACCCAAACTACCCCACACCCCGTGGTCTACATCAAACACCAACCATAAACTCAAATACGAGTCGGTCCATGATAAGTCTACACGAGAACTGGAGACAGGATCTCCATCAAGCATGTCTCGACTGGTATTCGAGATAAATGGACAGCATTTGACGCCTTACCTATGAAACTAATATAAGTGCTCCATAACCGTCCCATTCCAGTTATAGTTACACTTATATATGCCCTATAGGCGTCGACAATGCAATACATCAACCGGGTCCGCTGATTGTGTACAAGTACGTGTCACTTTCATTACTCAATCACACTTTAACACTACGTACTTACCACAATCAAAACACTAATGTCTAACACTGGGTAATATACACAATCACTAGGTTACCAATGTATATGACATCTACATGATATGATGAGAATGCAATAATTACGATATGAAAAAATATCATCAGCCGGTGTCCTACTACTTGCGCAATTCACTATAAATCATACATGCAGAATTAAGCAAAACAAAGCAAAAGGGGTAAGCAGTATGTTTAATTATCTATCCGTAAAAATTGGTTTCGCGCCAATCGGGTTTCAGGTTTACTAGTTGTGGCCATTTCAATTTAAGTTTTCACTGCTGGAAATCCGGTTTCAGAATTGGAAGTCCGTTTTGTAACACATTTTACTCTCAGCTGGGATCATAATTAGGTGACACTATAGTTGAACAATATTTAGGGTTATTAGTTAGGTTTCCAACGCAATTGGAGGATCAGTAATATCCTATATCAACAGGGAGTTATGGTCAGGTTAAGGTTGATGGGTAAAATCTGTCACTGCAGAATTCAGCTAGACACGTCGAAATTATAAAACGTGTTATAAATATCATAAAGAACAGGAATCCAATGAAACCAGTGGGGTAAGAAATATAACTCAATTTTATACGTAACGATATAAGGTTACATACATTCTCGCATTTGAATAAGGATATACAGTGATTTAAAAACAAGGGTTAACTGGGATTACTGCTCTGGACTGCAGTTCATAATCGTAATTCTCATCAGTTTTCTCTATCATAACTTGTTCAAATTTAGAAATAAATTATAGATTACTGTAGGTTAATCTGTTATCTTCGATACAAGTCATGGAACTCTGAAATCCAATTTGTAAAAGATTTAATATGAATTTAACGGTCTAGCATGTTCAGGAAAATTCTGATTTCGCAATGATTATCGGGGGTAATATTTTATAGGTGAAACGATATTTATTTGTAGCCAAATTTACGCAGCACCACTGTGAATAGTAAAAGGGTTTAATAATTACAAGTTCTACCATTTAAAGATGGGTTTTCAATTTAAATTTAGCATCGAATACTTGTAATAATATTGAATCGCAATCGAAATGATTGTATAATAGCATGAAGCAAGTATGTAAAACTTGCCTCACGACGTATCGAAGGCGATAAGGCAGCGACGCGGCACAGTGGTAGACTATGGTTACGGCAGTGGTAGCGTCGTGATCACGATGCAAGCACGACAAGGGTTGGCCTCGGTGGAGCTTGATTCTTGGACTTGATGGTTCGGTGGGTGCGACGGACGTGCGCTGGCGTTGTGATGGCCGCTGCGTCGACGACATTGATGGGCACAATGATGGTGCAGATGGCTTGGATGGCGATGACGGCGGTTGGACTAGCGGAGTTTTTGACGATTACAGGTGTTCGATGAAATGCCGGGGCTGTTTGGCTTGAAGCTTGGGGCTTGGTGGTGGTCGTGCGGTGGTTTGCAGGTCTCGTCGGCGGTGATGAAGAGGGTGATGACAACGACGTCGCAGGTGATCGACGGTGAGGGTGCAGGCGTTGGGGTTCGGGAGAAGGGTTGGTGGTTGGTTACAGGGTTCTCGTCGTGGGGTAGAGGAGGAGAAAGGGAGATGATCGAAGATGATGGGTTTTGGGTTGAGGAAGATGGTGGTCTCGGCTTCGATGGCAATGGAGCTGCTCGGTTGGGAGTTGGTGACGGTGAAGGGTGCTTGGGTTTTGGTGAGGTGAAAGGCTGCGGTTGAGGTTAGGGGAGGCAATGGCGATGCTCGTGGAGAGGGAGTTTTCAGAAGAAGGAGGCGGCTTGGATCGGGCGATGCAACGGCGGCGGCGACGATGAGCACGGTGTGCCACTGGCAAGGTCGTCGGCGTGGGGTTAGCCGGAGGTAGTGATGGGTGCTCGTTGGAGTTTGGTGATGGCTAGGGGATGCTGGGATTCTTGGTGTCAGGGATGACGGTGACGGTGGCGTCGGGCGGTCGGGGAAGAGGGAGGCGAGGGGAGTGGCGACGGAAAGGTGAGGGATGGTCGGCGGTGAGGTGGCGACGTAGAGGGTAGTGTTGGGTCGTCCAGAGCTTGGAGTCGGGGCTTGGACTTGTGATGGTGCAGAAATGGCTTCGACGAGGTGAGGAGGTGGCTCCGACGAAGGTTTGCAGCGACGTGGCGGTGCAGGGAGTGGTGACGGCGATGGTTGTGGACGTGCGGGTTGGTGTCGCGGTGGTGGTTGTGGTGTTGTGAGGAGGGGTAGTGAGGACGAAAGTGGAAGTGCGCTCGGGGGAGGAAGGCTTGAGCTCGGGGAAGGAAGGAGAGGTAACGTGAGGGGGAGAGAGAAAGAACGTGAACGGGGGGGGGAGAGTGTGAGAGTGAACAGGGAGATCGAGAGAAGAGAGAGAGAGAGGGAGTGAATAGGGGGGAGAGAGAGTGGGACGTAACGTGGGGGGGGGGGGAGAGGGGTAATAGAGAGAAAGAGAGAGAGAAACATGGAAGGGGGGAAGGTTTAAAATATTAAAGGAAAATTTATAAGGAAGAGAAAGTGAGAGATGAGTGATTGTGTGTGAATGAGAGGAGAGAGAAAGAGATTGAACAGTGAGGGAGAGAGAGAGTAACAGTGAATTTATTATATATAATTAATAGGTTTTTAAGGGAATATATTTGAAATTAATGGGGGTATGATTTGGGTTTTAAATGAAGATAAATTTTTAATTTGAAAGGATTAAAACAAATTATTGGGGAAGAATGGAGGGTTTGTGCCAATGGGATCAAGAAAATTTAGAAGAAAAAGAGTGGGGTTAAATATGGACTTGGGCTTTGGGTTAGGTTTGTTTAGGGAAAACCATTTGGGTAAAAATTATAGATTTGGGTTTTAAAATAAATAAAATAAATATAAATATAAATAAACAAACTTTGTAAACAACACTTTATATAAATACGAATATTGGCGTATAAAAGGAACTGGGTATTATAAGATTGAACATATTTATATGGATTCATATTGAATGGTAGTTTTGTAATTTCATACTTGAATTATATTCAAGTCAGATTTAATTATATTGAGACTCAGTCTGAGTCAGACAATTTGAAAAAGAAATTGAATCCTGAATTATGTTTTGGTGCTATCGGTAACCGCTGCACATGGACGGCAGGATTTGTGTCTTTTTCAAAGACGATTACCGTGTTGATAACACCGTTTGTTAAGTTGTCTACCTTAAATAGGCAAACACCCATATCTCCGGCTCCCTGAGGCTCAAGAGACTGGTCCCGCTTAAACCTATGTTTACTAGGATTCTTATTGTAATTTAGTATAACTTGAGGGGGTTTTATGTAAAAATAATTTTGTATAATTTTCAAAATACACCTCAAGTATTTTATTATCGTCTTTAGAGTTTTCATGGATGTATATTTTATCAATGTGACATTTCTAGTGAATAAAACCTAATATCATAATATATTGTATTTATTTGTAATATTGGAATTGTATGGTATTTTCTTATAAATGAGATGTTTTTCTTGAATTTTGGAAATATGGAATATTATAAATATTAAAAATAGATATTTTGATATTAATTACATATATATTTATTTATTAAAAATATAAGTTTTATTTATAATAAAAATCACATTTTCTAAAGAAAATTGTATTTTAAATCTTTCGATATCGTATGCTCCTTGCGGAAGTCTGCATCTCACTCTAGTAGGCCCGAGGATGTGCTATAATCCGCACCATCCCGAATGGGTTCCCCGAAATGGGTTGTAGCGGCATATTGCAAAGATTTGTTAAAAATACACATCTTGTAGAAAAATGTTTTTTTATAAGTCGGAGGTAGTTATGTGTAAATTCGTATTTTTCCTAAATCTTTGTTCCCAAATATCATCGTGCTATATTACATATGAGTGTTCTGAGGAGGTAGGTAATTACTTCGTGAGTTTTCTAAAGCTAGCATGGTTAAAAGGTATAAACATGTCGATATGAAACATAGAGGTATTTTAATGTAAAAGCGGAATAAAACTTGCTAAGGTTATCATTTTAATATCAAACTTGTTCTATTGTCTTAGTTAATGAGTATTAAATAATATATATCAAAAGTTATAGATTTGTTATTAAGAAAATGTTGTATTTTGAAAGAAAAGAGAATCAGAAGCCGGATAACTCCGCTTCCGACACGTTTTAAGAATTAAGAATTTGAGAATAGCAAAAGAGAGAGAAGGGGGACTTACGGGATTAAGGCTACGAGGAGAGGAAGAGAAAGGTTGGGAAAGCACCGGTGCGTCGTTTCGTCGCCGGAAACTTCTCGGATTGTCGTCGGAAGTAAGCCGGAGCTTTACCCTTTGCTAACTCCACTTGCAAACAAAAAGTCTATGGAATTTTCTTGAGAGTTTGGGCAGGGATTTGGAACTGAGGAGGAGTGAGTTTAGGTGTGGTATTTATAGAAAAAATTAGGGTTTAGGGTAGTGAAAGGGTGTGATAAAAATTGTATTAAATTTTGCATTAAAAAATTAAAAGGGGGTGTTTTAATTCTCTGTAAATGTGCAGGGAAAATGAATAGTACAGGGGTTATGGGGGGAGTTCAGGGGTCACAACTAGTAAAGAAAATTGAGGTTTCCACTGAGCCGGACCGGCGCTGCCGGCCGAATTGGCCGAGTCGGCCCGCGTCTCGCCGCCACGTGTCCCTTGTCGCTCGGTTTATCTCGTGGACCCATTTATTTTATGTGTGACTCTTGGTTTTACGGGTTATGTACGTGTAGTCTTGGGCTTCTAAAAAGATTAAAAGAAAACTAATAAAAAAAATAGTGTGGCTGATGGGATTTGAACTCTGGTGCTTTGGTTCAGCAGTGCAAGGTCTTACCAATGAGCTACAAGCTCTTTCTTGCTGTTCAAAAGCAAATCAAACTTATAACTTGTGCTCAGGCTCAACTACCCCTTTCTGTATTTTTTGAAAAAAATTATTCAGAAAGTTTAGGGTTGTTACATTCTACCCTCCTTAAAAAAATTTCGTTCTCAAAATTTGTAAAAGGAAAGTGTAACAGATTCAAGGAAAGTTTGGTGATAGGACTATTGGTGGTGTATGAAAAATATGTGAAGGAATGAAAGAATGCGAAAGGTTTGAAAAGAGTTGAGGAAATTACCAGTGTTACCTTGGTCAACTGTCTCGGTTTCTACGGCCGCTAAAGTGTAAGCCTGTCGCCGGGCCACGTTTCTCCTAGTTGGGGGCACGTTCCTTTGTCCTCGAGGCATGTTCCTCAGTATCTGCTGGAATCGGCGAGTAGGCGGTGCAGGTAGTGGAGCAGGGAGTGCAAGACGAGGTGCAGGAGCCTGGATAGCTGGCCGCTGCGGGTAGTTGGTGGGTGTGTGAGCTGGGTTGCGTCTATAAGGACAGTTTCCAATTCCGTGATTGGACGCGCCACGAACTAAGTATAGGCCTTTTGCGCGCCTACAGGCCTTCCACAAGTGTCCATCCTTCTTTCAGTAGAAACAAAACCTAGACTTGACTGGTTAATTGTTTCTTTCTGTCTCTTGGGTTTTGAAGGTTGTATAGGGTGGGCTCCTCCTGCTATCTGGATGGCAGAGTGCTTTATACCGGTTGCTTCCGCTTCTGGTCGGTTCAATAATATAGCAGTCCGCTGCTGCAGTCCTTCCAGGAGGTTTCGGATTGCCTCGAGCAGAACCGTCTGCTCGTTGATTGGAGCAGCGACGGCAGGTGTGAGTGGTAGTGGTGGGGGAGTGTTGTTGACATTTGTGCTGGTGTTGTTTGGGGAATCCATGGCCTTGACAGAAAAATTTGGTTTAGGATAGATTCAAAGTATATGAAATGATAAGATTCAAGGAATATGAATTGTAAAGAATGTTTTTAGTTGCTGGTTCTTATGTTATATTGCTTAGGTTGTCCACGCAGAGTTGAACTGCATGGTAGGGTTCCATATAGCTCTGACCTGCATAGGCCACCAACAAAACCTGTCACATCCCGCTTCCCAGTGTACGGGCAGAGGACGCGACGAGACCGCTACGTATTTACTCTAAAGTAAACACGCTGAGCGTATCTAAGCAATATAAATAAAATGCACAAGAGACAATGACAAAAGATATAATTGAACAACAACTTTATTTATTAACATTCTTTTTACAATACATCTGAAAAGTAAATATATGGAATGAAAAGCAATGCCTAAACAGTGGTATAACAAAAATGGAAAGTACTGAAATGAAATGTACAAGTGAATAGAGCTTCGGGTCGAAAGCTAGCTGGTCCAAGTCCTCGCTGGTGGGCTCAATCTCCTGAAGGTCTGAATCACCTGACGGCATTCCAAAGAAAAGAAAGAGAATGTCGTCAGCGAACAAATCTCTCGGTAATTCCCAAAGATAAGTAGAATATACAGAGAGAATGTTGCTTTTAAAGTTATATTATATTGTTAACGTTGTTGTTTGTAGTTTGGTACAGAAGAGGCCAGTGTATACGAGAGGAGTCTCAATAGACCAGAGACTACGGTGGACAAAATACAAGGAACCGTTCAGCCATGGTACAATGGCAATTGAATTCAGGTTAGATGTCTTAATGGTTGCAGTCTCGTGCCACTTCTAACACCTTCCGTACCAATCTACCCCTTAAACCCCGCGATGTCTTGATTGTGTTGACGTATTGTTTAAATTGTATATTGTATATAGATGGATGACTTGCCAGAACCATGATATTAGTAAATGGATGTAACTGGATAATCATGTAGATGGATATACATCCATGGTTCAGTTAAGTCAATGTAGATTGAATAGATTGAACAGATTGAATAAATGGATTCATATTGAATGGTAGTTTTGTAATTTCATACTTGAATTATATTCAAGTCAGATTGAATTATATTGAGACTCAGTCTGAGTTAGGCAATTTGAAAAAAAATTGAATTCTGAATTATGTTTTGGTGCTATTGGTAACCGCTGCACATGGATGACAGGATTTGTATCTTTTTCAAATACGATTACCGTGTTGATAACACCGTTTGTTAAGTTATCTATCTTAAATAGGAAAGCACCCATATCTCCGGCTCCCTGAGGCTCAAGAGACCGGTCCCACTTAAACCTATATTTACTAGGGTCCTTATTGTAATTTAGTATAATTTGAGGGGGTTTTATGTAAAAATAATTTTGTATAATTTTCAAAATACACCTCAAGTATTTTATTATTGTCTTTAGAGTTTTCATGGATGTATATTTTATCAATGTGACATTTCTAGTGAATAAAACCTAATATCATAATATATGGTATTTATTTGTAATATTGGAATTGTATGGTATTTTCTTATAAATGAGATGTTTTTCTTAAATTTTGGAAATGTGGAATATTATAAATATTAAAAATAGATATTTTGATATTAATTATATATATATTTATTTATTAAAAATATAATTTTTATTTATAATAGAAATCACATTTTCTAAAGAAAATTGTATTTTAAATCTTTCGATATCGTATGGTCCTTGCGGAGGTATGCATCTCACTCTACTAGGACCGAGGATATGATATAATCCGCACCATCCCGAACAAGTTCCCTGAAATGGGTTGTAGCAGTACATTGCAAAGATTTGTTAAAAATACACATCTTGTAGAAAAAGTTTTTTTTATAAGTCGGAGGTAGTTATGTGTAAATTCGTATTTTTCCCAAATCTATGTTCCCAAATATCATCGTGCTATGTTACATATGAGTGTTCTGAGGAGGTAGGTCATTACCTCGTGAGTTTTCTAAAGCTAGCATGGTTAAAAGGTATAAACATGTCGATATGAAATATAGAGGTATTTTAATGTAAAAGTGGAATAAAACTTGCTATGGTTATCATTTTAATGTAAAAATTGTTTTATTGTCTTAGTTAATGAGTATTAAATAATATATATCAAAAGTTGTAGGTTTGTTATTAAGAAAATATTGTATTTTGAAAGAAAAGAGAATCGGAAGCCGGATAACTCCGCTTCCGACACGTTTTAAGAATTAAGAATTTAAGAATAGAAAGAGAGAGAGAGAAGGGGGGCTTACGGGATTAGGGCCAAGAGGAGAGAAAAAGGAAGGTTGGGGAAGCACCGGTGCGTCGTTTCGTCGCCGGAAACTCCTCGGATTGTCGTCTGAAGTTCGCCGGAGCTTCGCCCTTTGCTAACTCCACTTGCACACAAAAAGTTTATGGAATTTTCTTGAGAGTTTGGGTAGGGATTTGGAAGTAAGGAGGGATGAGTTTAGGTGTGGTATTTATAGGAAAAATTAGGGTTTAGGGTAGTGAAAGGGTATGATAAAAATCGTATTAAATTTTGCATTAAAAAAATTAAAAGGGGGTGTTTTAATTCTCTGTAAATGTGCAGGGAAAATGAATAGTACAGGGGTTATGGGGGGAGTTCATGGGTCACAACTAATAAAGAAAATTGAGGTTTCCACTGAGCCGGACTGGCGCCGCCGGCCGATTCGGCAGAGTCGGGCCGCGTCTCGCCACCACGTGTCCCTTGTCACTTGGTCTATCTTGTGGACCCGTTTGTTTTATGTATGGCTCTTGGTTTTACGGGTTATACACGTGTAGACTCTTGGGCTTCTAAAAAGATTAAAAGAAAACTAATAAAAAAATTAATGTGGCTGATGAGATTTGAAATCTGGTGTTTTGGTTCAGCAGTGCAAGGTCTTACCAATGAGCTACAAGCTCTTTCTTGTTGTTCTAAAACAAATCAAATTTATAACTTGTGCTCATGCTCAAATACCCATTTCTGTATTTTTTGAAAAAAATTGTACAGAAAGTTTAGGGTTGTTACACCTTGACATTTTCCTAAAGATATGTTTAAGCATAAAGATGATATATCAAATTCATGGTATTTAAATGAAAAACTTAAATTATAGTTATTTTACATAATATTCTTGATTAAAATTTTATTCAAAATATTATGATTTAAGGTTACAAGTGATGGGTACAAGTTAGATTGAAAAAAATATTAAAGAGAGAGTTTTCTAGGGTTTTGAAAAAGATATCGGTATTAACTCCACTTACCGATATACATTTTGAAATGGAATTTTAAAGAAAAGGAAAGAAGATTGGAAGGGGCTTACTAGTTGATTAGTTTAAAGAAAGATAGAAAAGGGAAGGTTGAACTTCGTGGTGTTGCGGGATCGCTGGAATTGTTTCGATTCTTTGCCGGAAGTTGACCGCTTGCTAACTCCACTTGTACTTAAGAAATTTTGAGAGTTTTGGCTAGAATTTTCAGAATGATGAAGGGCTAGACATGGGGTAGTATTTATAGTGTAGAATTAAGGTTTTGGAATTAAAATGGTGAATTAAAATGCATTAAAAAGATGATAAATGGTGAATTGAAGAGTCTCTGTTTGATTGCAGGGCAATCAAACAGTGTAGGGGAGTTAGGGGTAGCCCAAGAGTCGAGTGTGTAAAGTCTGGGAATCATTTGCCACTGTTGGACCGTCGGTACCGGCCCCAAAGGCATTTCCGTTGGTCGATCAAGGGGGTAGGGGCTCTAGATTTATGCCACGTGTACAAGTTTGTGTTTAAACCCTTTTGCACATGTTTGATTTTTCTGACTTTTCATTTATATATGTATTGCACGTGTAAACTTTTGGGCTTCCAAAAAATTTTAAAAAATAAATCAGAAATAAATAATGTCTCTGATGGGATTCGAACACAGAGGCTGTGTCACAGCAGTGCAAGAGCTTTACTAGTGAGCTACAAGTTGTTTCTTACTGTTCTTTAACAAAATTTACTTATAACTCATACTCAGACTTGTAAACTCATTTCTGTACATTAAACTGAAAAATTTCGTACAGTAAATTAAGAGTCGTTACAATTCATAAAAAAATTTGGTTAAAATTTCACATTAGGAAAGCAATCTGAACAAATTGGGTATATATTAGCGGGTTTTCCCGATTTTACGTGTGAAGGATCAATGAGTAGGATACAAGTTCTTGCAACTTGTTACATGCTAGAAATATGGATTTTATTGTAATTTTATGCAATTAGGTGAGTATAAATGTGAATAAAAATAAGTAGCTTGTTTGATGAGAACTCTCAAAGCATGCGTCTATATTTCTGGCAGGTGGAAAAATAATGGATAATTATATCCATCTAGTTTGCAATTTCGGTGGCCAATTATCAATTGAAAAAAAATAATATTTCTGAATATGTCGGAGGATAAACTAAGATGAGTAGAGTCAAGAAGTCTAGCGCATACAATGAGCTGTGCCAAGTAGTGTACAAAGTGAAGGTATGTCTTAGCACCACCACTAGGTTTCAAGGAGTATCAAGTATGCAATTTTAAAAAATCTAGAGTGCTAAGCCATACAATGCAAGAATCGAACTAGAGAATTAGGGTTTGTAAGCAAGAAAACAATATTTACACCAAGTGAAGAGAGTTACAACCTTTGTAGACCAAGTCCTTTACTTTTATACTAAAGGGCTATGATAGAGTTGCTTGATGAAGTAGGAATTTTGCTTACTTTAGAAATCTTTTTTTCCTTTCTTTTTCCAACTCAAGAAAAAACCAAGAGAGCTCTTGAGGAAGATGATGAACTTGGGTGAGTGAGTGAATCAATGAGAGTGTGAACCATGAGCTAAAGATAAGGTTGAGAAGAATAAATATATAAGAGTAAAACAAAAGGAGAGGATGAGTTATGGCTTCTCAATGCTTCTCCAAGCATCCAAGCCATGACTCATTTTCCACTCTTTTCTATTTTCCTTTTAAATTAATTCATTCCAATAATCTTTAGCCTTAGGTGTGAGTCTCATACACCCATGTTCTATGTATCATCAACCATGATACAATTCCCATTTATATATATAAATACATATATCAAATATATATATCATCATATATCAAGAGAAGAAAATCATTAGTGAGCATTAATATTAGTTAATATATAAATATATCAAATATAAATATATATCAAATTATTAAATCAACACTTGATTTAATAATCCAGTTATATCATATATAACCGACTAATATCATATATATATGTATATCAAATTATCAAATCAACACTTGATTCAATAATCCGGTTATATCACATATAACCGACAATATTCAATACTAGATATTAAATCAACACTTGATTCAATAATCCGGTCATATCATATATAATAGGCCAATATCAAATATATATACATATAACAAATCTTTGAATCAACACTTGATTCAATAATCCGGTTATATTACATATAACCTAACCGATATGAAATATCGCCAGATTAGAATACGGTATCACATACTCGTATTCAATCAAGCTCCCGCACATATCACCATATGTGCCCTACTTCATTTCGCTTGAGCTAGGAAACCTCTGTGTGGGACTCTAAAGACTCGTCAATACACTAACAGTAGGTAATGATCACATCAGATACCCACAAGCCGTCAACGGTACTAGCTGGACGTAACAGCTACCCAGGTATTGAGTGAATAAAAGATTAACAAACAAACTTGTCCAAACTCCCGTGAAGCCTATAAGTAACACTTATCGTACAATCCGGTCTCTTCTATGTCGCATATCGAGTCTAGGGGTGGAATCATCAGACCCCAGTAATTTGATAAGTCATGCCGATGTGTGGCCTATAACCATTCGAGAAACTACTGATAACACGTACTAGTAAATCTAATCAGCCCTGGCCAGGGACTTGCTGTTATAGCCAATCGAGCATAGCGCAACATCAACTCCCAATATCAGGAGAGACGAAACCCCTCCTATCGCTCACATCAGCATGAATTATCGGGTTATTAGGGTCTGACGTTTACCACCCCTAGACCCGGTATGCGATACTCCCAGACGAAAAGACCGGACTATACGGAGATTGTCACAGATAGGCTCAGTAGGGATCCAGATGAGTTTGCTCTTCAGCCTTCCTTTTCGACAAGTACCCGGGTAGCCATTATGTACAGCTAGTGCCGCTGACGTGCTTGTGGTTATGGATTTATCCAGTAACTCATTACCGGCGTACTGTCGATTCTTTAGAGTCTCACACAGAGGTTTCCCTGGTTCAGGCGAAATGATTAGTAGCCGTATTGGATACGTGCAGGGTTCTGATTGATTGATGGTACCGTGTACCCGGACTTTCGATCAGACAGTTGATAATACTAGCCGGCCAGGGTTTTGAGCCAGATTATTAAATCAGGTATTGATTTAATAATTTACATATATGTATTTTGATATACATATTCTAGTATTATGTTCTTTCTGTTATTCTATCTCTTTGGGCATTCGTGTTTTTATGCGAATGCAGGTATGTATATACAGTAGACTGTAATCTGTATTTTATTACGGACGACATTCTAGAAGGTGGACGCCTCATTGTGTATTTTTCCATTTATCTTTAAATGGAAATGAGGTGTAAAATAAAGTGATGGGAGTATGGTGAGAACCATGCCTCAATAGTTGACAAATGAATTTTTAATTCATTTGTGGAAACTATTGAATCATGGTTGATGCTTTTTTATTTGTGGATATTGATATACAAAACTATTGAGAGTTATTTTCTCTCACAAGCTAGCCTCATTATTCTAAAACTCACCATTTGATTCACTCCTCTCTTTTTCTCTTGTGCTCATCCACCTCCATCTTCATCCTCCTCTCTACCTTCTCATGAGTTGAGAATCAAGAGAGGAGGTGAGATAGAAGCACACTTAGAACCTCACACTACATCCGAGAGTTCTTAGATTAGCAATCCAAGTCCTCTAGTTGCTCCACTTGACACTTAGTGTGGAGCTAGAGCCATAGACCAAAAACCCCGGGTGAATCATCTTCGACGGAGGGAGACGGACGATCAAGATCGATCATGGAGGCCAGAATCTGTAGGGTGTTTTTCGTCACCGCATTGAGATGGGAATACGCGCGCTTGTCAGGCGTACTACAGATTCCCCCTGCCTAGGGTAGGCCAGGGTTTATTGATTGTGGGGCTCCGAATCTCCGACAGCCGCGGACTAAGCTGCCGTTAATTACCCTTCGCCTTTCGGGCGAGGGAACCTCCGATTAACGGGTTAAACTGGTCATGCGAACTCAATGTGCAGTGTACG
This sequence comes from Agapanthus africanus, assembly GCA_030015575.1. Classification (NCBI taxonomy): domain Eukaryota; kingdom Viridiplantae; phylum Streptophyta; class Magnoliopsida; order Asparagales; family Amaryllidaceae; genus Agapanthus; species Agapanthus africanus. The sequence goes on along the minus strand of JASDDO010000266.1, from coordinate 174,441 downwards.
TGTGTGTTGTTTTGGAAGGGGGTTTGGATATATCGGGAGCCACGCAGAGTTTTTACGGGGGTCCCGCTACCCGGATAGCGGGCTGGGGGTCAAGGGGGCTAGCAGCCCCCTTGCGGGGTGCGGGGCAGCGTCCTGGCCCAAATTTTTTTGGAGGGGGACAGTGTTGTGGAGTGTGTGTGTATCTGTACATATATATATACATGTATGCATATATAAAAAATGGAAAAAGCGCCCAAAGGGCACGTGGGGTCAGCGCCTTGAGCGCTGTGCGCTTAGGTGCTGTGCGCTTAGGCGCTAGCACGCCATGTGTCGGCATGTGGGCGCTTTGCGCTTGAGCGCAAGCGCGCTACGTGTCGGCACGTGGGGGCTTTGCGCTTGAGCGCAGGGCACTGAAGCGCAGGCGCGCCACGTGTCGGCACGTGGGCGCTGGGCGCTCGAGCGCTAGGCGCTCAAGCGCTAGCGCGCTACGTGTCGGCACGTGGGAGCTTTCCGCTAGAGCGCCAGGCGCTTGAGCGCCAGGCGCTCGAGCGCCAGGCGCTCGAGCGCTAGGGCGCCACGTGTTGGCACGTGGGCGCTTTGCGCTTAGGCGCTTGAGCGCCAGACGCTCGAGCGCTAGCGCGCCACGTGTCGGTACGTGGGCGCTTTATGCTTGGGCCCTGGGCGCTTGAGCGCTCGATCGCTAGCGCGCCACGTGTCGGCACGTGGGCGCTTAGAGCTTGATCGCGAAGCGCTCAAGCGCTAGCGCACCACGTGTCGGCATGTGGACGCTTGGCGCTTGAGCGCTGGGCGCTTGAGCGCTTGGGCCCCGGTGAGAAAAAGAGGCTTTTAGCCCCAGAAGTTCTCAAAAGAGAAATCAGAGTGGAGTTAAAACTCCTAAAATGTTTTGGGGTTGATGAAAGGGGTTCTTCTTTTTTCTCCTCTGGTTGCTGGATCTTGAAGATCAAGAGATATGAGATTTTAAAAATCTCTTCTTTTTGAGATCTAATGGAAGATCTGAGTTCCCCTTTATGGGTTTTGTGGTGAAAAACTATTTAGTTTTATAAAATGAAGAGTAAAACTCTTGATTTAATTCAAAAGAAAGAAGAAGGTTTTGGAACCTTGAGGAAGGAGAAAAGATCTCAGATCTAAAATTTTTTTGGAGAGAGAAAAAAGTTGTGAGATATTTTCATTATCCTTGCTTTTATAGGCTATAAACTTTACACATAGCCCCTTGGGCTTCACAAAATGGCATTTTGCCTATCCCATGGCTCATGTGCCATTTCTTTTTGCACATAAGCCATGGGCTTTACAAAAATTTGGCTTTATGCCTATTTTTCTTACATTTATCCATTAAATAAAATAAAAGAAATACAACAAAATTATTTATTACAAAATTTTTATCTTGGCATGGGGGGAGGCTGGCCGCTTCATGTTCAGGCTCGACCCGGGCATGGGCCACTGGATCTGGGCTTGGGCCCACTGGGTTTGGGGTTGGCTTTGATTTTGACTTGGTAAACCGGGTTGTAAATTTTTACCCCAACAAATTGCCCCCATCAATAAATGCACACCACATATATGGGTCGTGTGCATGAAATTGATGGATCTTCTTTTACTTGGAGGCGACCTGATTTGGTTCCCGCTTTTTGGGAGCTTTTTGGGAAGCTGGCACTGCTCTTTTTACGACATGGACGGTCGTTGCTTGACATGTCTCCGAGACGGAGTGTCCGTGATAGACATTTCCCTGGCCCGGAGTGATCTGGTTCCCGCTTTGTAGGAATCCTGCGCTGCCCTTTTTACGACATGGACGGTCAATGCTGCCCTTTTTGCGAATTGGACGGTCGATGCTGCCCTTTTTGCGACTTGGATGGTCGGTGCTGCCCTTTTTGCAACGTGGACGGTCGATGCTGCCCTTTTTGCGACTTGGACGGTCGGTACTGCCATTTTAGCGACTTGGACGGTCGATGCTGCCCTTTTTGCGACTTGGACGGTCGATGCTGCCCTTTTTGCGGCGTGGACGGTTGATGCTACCCTTTTTGCGACTTGGACGGTCGGTTCTGCTCTTTTTGCGACGTGGACGGTCGATGCTGCCTTTTTTGCGACTTGGACGGTCGGTTCTGCCCTTTTTGCGACGTGGACGGTCGGTGCTGCCATTTTAGCAACGTGGACGGTCGGTGCTGCCCTTTTTGCGACTTGGACGGTCGGTTCTGCCCTTTTTGCGACTTGGACTGTCGTTGCTGCCCTTTTAGCGACGTGGACGGTCGGTGGTGCCATTTTAGCGACATGGACGGTCGATTCTGGATTTGACTTGCCTCGCTTCTTGCGGCGTCAGGGATGAAGTTGACTTGTTTCCGAGGTGGAATTTGGTTCTGCCAGGGAGGTCATTGGTTGTTTTGCTGACTTGATGTGATTTGGGTTGACATCAGCATCGCTACGCTGGAATATGGTACCAGGAGCGAATCATCATTTGTCATGACAGGATTTGGGGATTTTGGTTTTGGTTGGGCATCAGCATCGCCGCACTGGAATATGGTACCAGGAGCGAATCATCATCTGCCATGAGGAGATTTCCCTCGTTTCCAGTTTAACGACTTAGGGGTCATTTGTTCCCAGTTTAACGACTTAGGGGTCATCTATTCCTAGTTTAAAGACTTAGGGGTCTATTGGATTGGAGTTTGGGATTTTGGGGTTAGGGTAGGCATCAGCGTTGCTAACACTGAAGCACACGTGCCAGGAGCAATTCATCATTTGCCTATTCCTGTTGGGGGAGCGATGGCTTAGGAGACAGGTTTAGGTCCCTATCACCTAAGGCTTTTCAATTTTATGGGCCGTGAGGGTCCCATAAAAGCATTTTCTCCCTACGAGTCGTAAGGATCCCGCAGGTGTATTTTCTCCTTAGGAGTCGTGAGGACTCCTAAGTGTGTTTTTCCTTTATGAGTTGTAAGGATCCCACAAAGGTTTGTTCTCCTCATGTATCGTGAGGACACATGAGTGGGTCTTCTCAATGGAGCATAATTCCAAAGGCGGAGACCAGCCGCGTAACTGGTGATTGTGGTGGGGCATGGGTATGACGAGAATTATTTGAGCCCGTGGATTGTATACGGCAGTCAATTTGGGGACTGGCCGTAGGGCTGGAGAATTTTGAGAAATTGGATTTTGGTTGGCGTCTGCATCGCTACACTGGAATATGGTACCAGGAGCAACTCATCATTCGCCGTTTGGGGACTTGGAATTTGGATCTTGTTTGGTATCAGCATTGCTGCACTGGAATAATGCCAGGAGCAACTCATCATTTGCCTTGGGAGGATTTGGGATTTGGGTTTTTGGTCGGCACCAGCACCGCTAACACTGAAGCGAAATGCAAGGAGCGACTCATCATTTGCCGTTGCCCGTTGGGGAACGATGGCTTTGGAGACAGGTTTGGGTCCCTATCACCTAAGGCTTTTCAATTTTATGAGCCGTAAGGGTCTCATAAAAGAATTTTCTCCCTACGAGTCGAGAGGATCTCGCAGGTGTATGTTCTCCTTAGGAATCGTGAGGATTCCTAAGTGTGTTGCTCCTTTGTGAGTCGTAAGGATCTCACGCAGGGGTTTTCTCCTCACAAGGTCGAGAGGACTTTGCGAGTGTATTCATCTCTTTTCACGAGTTTGCGCCCTTTCGGGTTTTCACAAACTCGCCGGTAGTCTTGCTGTTTTTACTCACGGAGCCTTTTCGGGTTTTCATCCGTGCCCGTTTTGCTTGTGGACATACCTTTTTTTTCTTTTTTCTTTTTTCTTCTTTTTTTTTCTTTTTCTTTTCTTTTTTTTGCCGCTGGTGGGACTTTAAAAGTAGTCTCACCAGCAGGATTTGGGAGAGATAGGGGTCATTTACGCCCGTGGATTGTATACGGTTTTGCAGGGTGTATGATCCAGACCGTAGGGCTGATGTGCTCAATTCGCCTGCGACTTGGAGCATTCACGTGTAGTATTTCTTGAGATATCGGCCATTGATGGGTGGCATGGGCCTTTCTCCCTCGGCACTTATTAGTTGGTAGGATCCTCCGTCGAACACTTTCTCAATGACGTATGGTCCTTCCCAGTTTGGCTTGAATTTTCCCTTAGCATGTCGATTGGGGATGATCGGCCTTTTGAGGACCAACACCAATTCACCTTTCTTGAAAGAGCGGAGACGGGTTATCTTTTCATAGGCCCGTGACATTTGGGATCGGTATAGCTCCAGATTTTACTGCACCGTGAGCCTCTTTTCTTCGAGGGCATCGAGCTCTTCAAGTCGAAGGAGCACGTTTTCCTCCTCCGTCAACTCGTGCTGAACGACCATTCTTAAGCTTGGAACTTCGACTTCGAGGGGGAGGACCGCCTCCACTCCGAAGAGCAATGAGTATGGAGTGGACTGAGTTAGAGTACGGTGCGTGGTACGATATGCCCACAATGCCTCATGAAGTTTGAGATTCCAGTCTCTCTTGTTGGCTGAAGCATTCTTCCTCAGGAGCTTGCATAGAGTCTTATTGAAGGCTTCGGCTAGCCCATTGGCTCTTGGATTATAGATGGTGGAATATCTCCAGTCTATTTTGTGCTGAGTAGCGAACCTTGAGACATTGAAGCTCTTGAAAGAAGGCTCGTTGTCAGAAATGATTCTTCTTGGTGTACTGAAGCGGTATAGAATATTATGCTGGAAGAATGTCAGAATATCTTTTGTCTTGACTTTTTTTAGCGGGACAGCTTCAGCCCACCTGGAGAAGTAGTCTGTCGCGGCCAGTATGAACCGATGGCCTTTGGATGATGGAGGATCAATTGGGCCAACAATGTCGGTGCCCCAGACTTCGAAGGGCCACGACGCCACCGTAGGATGCAACGGATTGGGATGCTTGTGAATGAAATCACCATGGATTTGGCAGATCTGACATTTCTTTGCATGCTCTCCGCAATCCCGTATCATGGTGGCCAGTAATACCCAAGCCGTTTGATTTGAAGTCACATCTTGGGGCTAGATTGGTGAGCACCGCAAACGCCCGAGTGAACATCTTTCATGACCTTTTGGGCTTCGGCCAATGACAGACACCTGAGCCAGAGTTGGTCATATGACCTGCAGTATAACGTGTCATTTACAAACACGTATCGGAGAGCTCTTTTCTTCAGCTGAATCCTCGCAGATTTTTCTTCGGGCAGCTTGTCGTATCGGAGGTACTCTATGAAGGGTTCTCTCCAATCGGGCTTGTCTTGGATGATCGAAGCTTCTTCGGCAGGACTGCTCTTCTGTTCCGCGCTTTTCTCTTCTCGTAGAGAGACTGGGGGTAGAATTTGTCGGCTCCTGACTGTGATCAAAATTTCGTCCATGTCAGGATCAACCAGCTCCTTGGCTAAGCGAGCGAGTACGTCAGCCTTTCTATTCAACGCTCTAGGGACTCTCATTAGTTCAATGTGAGTGAACCGTTTCATGAGTTCCACCACACGGCCTCTGTACCGAGCTAACTCGGGTTTGTATATCTTATAGTTGCCGCTTACTTGGTTGACGACAAGCTGGGAGTCACCGTAAACCCGTATCCGAAGGATTTCCATTTCTATGGCGAGTTCTAAACCAGCTATCAGGGCTACATACTCAGCTTCGTTGTTCGTTCGAGGCTCGGTAAGAGCGAAAGAACGTCGTAGGGTTCCCATTGATGGTGTGATGAACACCAATCCTATCCCTGTTTTTATCTCCGGGATGCTTGATTTACTGGAGGTCCTTATTGATGAGGCTCCATCGAAGTAGAGCTCCCAACATGGCCCATCTTCCTCGAGGTGCAGCACTTGTTCGTCGGGTAACTCACAATTTAGCGGCGACCCTTCTGGTATAGGATGAGCAGCAAGGAAGTCTGCAAGAGCTTGCCCTTTCACTACTTTCTGAGGAGTATAAACTATGTCAAACTCAAGTAGCATGACAGCCCATCTTGCCATTCTGCTGGCTAGGCTTGCTCTGGTCATCAAGTGTTTGAGCGGGTCGACCTTGGAGATCAGCATAACCCGATGAGCGAGCAGATAGTGCCTCAGCGTCTTCACAGCAAATATCAGAGCCAGACATTGCTTTTCGATTGGGGAATAGTTGTGTTCCGCCCCGACTAGAGTTCGACTGAGGTAGTAGAGGGCATTTTCTTTTCCCTTCTCATTATTCTGGGCAAGGAGCGTACCGAGTGACTCATCTAGCGCGGCAGTGCAGAGAATCAGCGGTTTATTTAGAATGGGGGCGGCCAGCACTGAAGGGTGCAACAAGTATTGTTTGATGCTTTCGAACGCTGCTTGACATTCGGCATCCCAGATAAAAGGAGCTCCTTTCTTCATGAGCTTTGAGAAGGGCCTACATCTCCCCGATAAATTTGAGATAAACCTCCGTATATAAGCAAGCTTGCCTTGAAAAGATCTTAGCTGCGTTAGACTCTTCGGAGGGGCATCTCCATGATGGCCTTTATCTTTGATGGGTCAACTTCGATCCCTCGATATCGGACTATGAAGCCCAGGAATTTTCCCGATGACACGCCAAAAGCGCATTTCATAGGATTCATCTTCAGATCGTATTCCCTCAGTCTGGTGAGAACGGTCCTAAGATCTTGGATATGATCGGCCTTGGTTTTAGTCTTGACGACTAGATCATCAACATAACATTCGACGACTTTATGAATTAGGTCATCAAAGATATTGGTCATTGCCCTTTGGTACGTAGCACCTGCGTTCTTCAGTCCGAACGGCATCACCTTGTAGCAGTATATTCCGATCGGGGTTCGGAATGCTGTGTGCTTCTCATCCTCAGGCGACATATTGATCTGATTATACCCAGACGAGCCATCCATAAAGGTGAACAGCTCGTAATTTGAGGTGTCATCGACCATCATTTCCATGACCGGTAGCGGGAAGTCGTCTTTAGGACATGCCTTGTTGAGGTCCCTGAAATCGACACAAACTCTGATCTGCCCATTTTTCTTCTTCACTAGGACTATGCATGCGATCCAGTCCACATATTTCTCTTCCCTGATGAAGTCGGCATCGATGAGTTTCTTGGTTTCCTCGATGACCTTTTCTTCCAATTCCCTTCTCATTCTTCGAGGAGCTTGTTTGACTGGCTTAGCATCAGGAGATATAGCCAGCTTATGCACGGCCACTTCAGGGGAAAGGCCTGGCATTTCTTTGTTTGTCCACGCGAAGCAGTCGACGAACTCATGCAGCAGGATAATTATCTGCTCTTTCATTTCCTCCGACAAGAGTGAGCTGATGTAGGTCGGCCTTGGATTATTGGACGTTCCTAAGTCAATCTCGGTTAGCTCATCAAAGGTTGCTTGTCCTCCATCTTCGAGCTCTTGAGGAGCTTCTTCTGGCTCGGCTATTTTGTCATCATCATTTGATCTTTCTCCGGCCTCCCCAATATGGATCATATAGCACGCTTTAGAATCAGGTTGAACGTAGCCTATGCCCCGTCTATTTGGAATTCGTCCATCGATGAGTGCTCGGACCTGGGGCGGATGCCATAGTCCTTCATAAAACTTTGCTTCGGACTCCGTTTGATATAACCGGCATCCGCACTTTTTGAAATATTCCCGCATCTCAGACGCATAGTATTTGGGATTGAGGACGGCTCTTATGCCTCTCTCATATGGAAGGCACGCGACAGACAAATCGTCCGGGTGCACAACGGGGTTTGACCCATAAAACAGGATGCCCTTCTGTCCATTTTTCCTCCCGGGCACGTAGAAAGTTATTAGCTGGTCCACGGTAGAGACTGACAATGCGTCGAGCTTTTTGTACATCTGCTCCGGTACCCTTGTGACGGCTAGGGACCCTTCCGCAATTTCGAAGGTCTTTCGTAGTTTCGCTTGTTGCATAGGGGTCCAATCTGCACCGCTGTTGCACAGCAGGTCCTCTTCCTCCGACTCTTCAGTGTCGCTGCCAAGATGAAGGCGGACTTTGCTGCTAGATGGGCCTTCAGTATCGGATTCGTCCGTATCGCTACCAAAACGAGGGAGAGTTTTACGGAAGGACGGACTTCCAGCGTCGGACTCATCAGTGTCGCTACCGAAATGCGGGCGCACTTGGGCATTTTTTCTTTTGAAAGTGACAGCCGGCTCAGATTTGCTTTTGAGTCTTGGGGCCGCTTTATCCTCAGTCAGTTGTGGCTTAGCATTTTGGTGGTCCATAAAGTACCGAGAATCTTCATATCGGACTTCATGCACACCGAATGGCTGGATGTCTCCGTCAATGCGTCTTTCTTCGCCATTTTAAGTATACTTCATGCATTGATGGAGAGTTGATGGAATGATGCTGTAATCGTGGAGCCATGGCCGTCCCAAGAGAATCTTATAAGACGTGTCCGCATCGATCACGTATATCTTAGCTTCGGTCTGCAAATCCCCGAATTTGATTGGCAAAGCTATAGACCCCAGAACTTGTTGGCAGTTTTGATTGAAGCCTTGAATGACAATCCTTTCCCTTGACAGGTGTCGGACGTCCATTGACAAACTCTTCAGAGTTCGCAAGTTCATGATGTTCACTGAGGACCTCGGATCAATCAATATGCGATTAATTCGATCTCCGTCGCTGTACCCAGTTACGTAAAGCGGCCGATTATGCTCAGCCGTTCCCAGTAGCAAGTCTTCGTCCTTAAACGTGACTGCGGTGGCTTGCAAAGTATACTGAGCTTCTTTCATATTAATTTCCGCAAAGCGAGCCTGATACCGCTCAGGGTTTTGTAGAGCATGAATGAGAACATCTCTAAGCTCCTTAGATAGGACCAAGGCATCGTAGATGCTAAAGAAAGATGGAAGCTTTCGGAGGTGAGCCAAGACATTGTAGTCCACTGAGGAAGGACTTGAGTTCTCATTAGCCGGCTCTCCGTCTTCATTAGCCACCTGTTTTTCCTTTCCTTTTGAGGCATTTCCCTGATTTGGCGGTAGAGCCCTGCCGCTTCTGAGCTGGACTTGGTTAGCCTTTGTGGCGAGCTCCTCGTCCTCTTCGGGAAAACAGAGATCCTCCTCAGAGTCGCTGCCCAGATGGATGGCGTAGCAGGTCACTACTAAGATCTCTTCATTGGGGTCTTCTTCTAACTCCTCCAGAATTTCAGCCGCTTGTACAGGGAAGAACTCCTTCAATTGAATCAGAGTTCTTTCTTTCTGTTCATATTCTTCGAGGGAATAGATATATTTTTGAACGGTCGATCTCCCTACAAATTCCTTTTCGCGCCGAGCTGCACTTTTTTTCTTCTTGAGCTTCTTAGATTTTGAGCCTGATGGAGCCGCATTGGCAGCTGGACTGGTGGGCTTCTTCTGCCCTTCCCATTTCGTCCTGGGCTCTTTCCGAAGTAGCTTTACCATCTTTTTCGTCTTATTAGATATGTGCGTACTCCACGGAGTCCGCGGTGAGTCAGTTTCGTTTGTCAGGGCAGCGGGTTCAGCTGTCTGCTCCCAGAAGGCTTCAACTTCGGTCTGTATAAAGTTGGCGGTTGCAACTTGATTGTTCACCAACACGCTTTTGGACAGCTCGATCTCTCCAGCCTTGTACTGCTTCTCGACCCAGTCCTTGAAGATGTAGCAATCCTCGATCGCATGGCTCACTACTCGGTGGTACGGGCAATACAGGGGATTGTCGGTCATTTTTGCTTCTTGGGGTCTTTTCGACTTCGGCAATTGTAGGCCGTTGTTCAAGGCATCTTTAAATATCTTGCGGGGGTCTTTTCGACTTCGGCAATTGTAGGCCGTTGTTCAAGGCATCTTTAAATATCTTGCGGACCTTGTCCCTTCTGAAAGAGTAAACCTTGTTCTTCTTCTCCTCTAGGGAAGGCCCATCTCCTCCCAGCATGGCTTTCGAGACCGGTTGGTTTTGGATTCGCCCGCCCTTCGCTTTTCTTCATTGTCGGACGCATTGAAGACATTGGTACTGCTGGAACTCCCGCTTCTACGGTTGTCGTCCCGCTTTCTTTTCCAATTATTGTCTCTCTGAGAGTCCGGCGGGGACTCTTGCTTCGAGCATTCCAGCATTTGGACTTTCTTGGTTAGCTCCTGAAATGTCTTGAGGCCCGCTGTACACAAGAGTGGGACCATCCAATTGCTGAGGTTCCCAATGAGAAGGCTGACGGACTGGTCCTGCTCTAGCGGCGGTTCGCACTTGACTGTGAGATTACGCCATCGAGCGATAAAGTCGGCGTTGCTTTCATTCTTCCCCGGCTTGGTCCTCACAAGGTCAGCAATGGAGATTTTATCACTGACGCTCATGAACCTTTGCCGAAACAGAGACTCCATTTGGGCAAAGGTAATAACGGACCCGTCTGGTATACTCACGTACCAGTCGAAAGCAACACCGGTCAGGCTATTGACAAACTGACGAAGAAGGAGCGTGTCATTGACCCCTGTATTTCCGCACGATACTTTAAAGTGGGCGACGTGATGATTTGCATTCCCCGTTCCGTCAAATCTTCCGAACTTAGGAATGACGTAGCCGCTCGGGAACTCGATCAGATCGTACTATGCGGGATATGGCCGCCCACTACTACCAATTTCTTTCTGAGCTTCAGCTTCAGCCACCAATGTTTTAACTTTGCTGGTGACCAAATCCATTATCCGATCTTGTGTTAGCGGGATAGTGCCATCTGGTGCCAAGGCATCCCCAGAAGCGGAATGTGGCCGGCTTTCATGCAGCTCAACCAGTTTTGGACCCAAAGGAACAGGCATTGGTTGCTTCGGATTGTCATCACCCGGCTGATTAGTAGCTACTTGTGCTTGATTGGGAGGCGCTCGAGCAATTTTAGCCGTAAGCTGCATCACAACATTCGTTAGATCGTCAATTTTTGAATAAAGCTTGGCCATCTCTTTATCCTTGCTCCTGAGCTGTTTTCGAAGCTCTTGAAGCAGCTCCTGCTCTGCGGTCCTGGGGCGGAAAGTCGGCTCTTCCTCGCTGTCCAAGCTTGACTCTGCATGGACCGAGAGGTCTTTCTGCCTATCTTCCTCCTCGAGAGGGTTTTCATCATCCGACGGAGGCGGATGTTCTTGGGAAGCGGCAACTACATTCAAGCCAGATTGGACTTGGGATGTGGTGGCCCCATCTTTGCTTTTGCTGCGAAGGTTGTCGCTGGGGTGCCCGCCCGTCATATAGACCGTATGGATAATATATCCAGCCCTCTTTTTATTGTCGGCAGCTGATTTCACAGATCGCTGCCTTGACCCCCATGTTTCAGTAGCGGGCAGTCAGTTGAAGGCGGATGGCCTGGCCGAATTCTTGAATGGTGCTGGCGCTTCTTTTCTGGATTTGCCCCGCTGCTTTCGTGCGGCACAGAGCGCCTGATAGACCCTTGAAGAGAAAGTGCCATACTTTTTCTGTTGGGGCCGGGACATGTCTCTTTGTAGCGACGTTCGGACCGCTGTCTTCTTGATTCGGGCAGTCATGGCATTTTTCTGAACCCACTTCAGAGGCTCGAAGGAATTGCTGATTCTTACGTCCGACTCAGTCGTCATCGCGGGGCGACCCTGAACTTGGAACTTCACAAGATTCCATTTGGCCGAAGCCCTGGCCCTCTTGTTGGCTCGATACCTGAGCCGCTTCTGCCTCAACTTTTCTGTTCTAAGCACCTGGCAGACTTCGGCTCTTTGGGAAGACGCCGTAGACTGGACGATGGAGGATTTTGGAGATATGCTCGATTGTACATTTGTTGGAGTCATCGCCTGAGCTCGTCCGCAACATTTGATGTTGCCCTTTGTACCAGAGTTCTTGCCCTCCCGCTGGAGCACCAGAGAATCGTTCAGACACCGTCTTAAGTTTCGGTTGTGGTGCCTTGGCGATCATGACATTCGGCCTCTTGCCCCTTGAGACTGGCTTGGCCGCCTGTTTCGCCGGGATTTCTGCCAGATGAGCGCTTCCGGCAGGGTAGATGATGACGGAGCCAAACTGGCGGGGCAGTTCCTCCCACTATCAACTGAGGCTTGCGGGGAGAACCACACGAGCATTGACCTTGACCACGCACGGAATCGGGGTTGCGTTGGAAGCTGAATTCGTCTTGGGAGACATTGTCGTCGAAAGTTGATTGCTGCACAGAAAAAAAAACATCATTTCAGTATAGACATACGATATGTATATTTATTGAGTTCGCATGAACATTTAACCTGAAATATGAGAGGAGAGAACGATCCCACCGGGCGTGCCAGAATCTGTAGGGTGTTTTTTGTCACCCCATTGAGATGAGAATACGCGCGCTCTTGTCAGGCGTACTACAGATTCCCCCTGCCTAGGGTAGGCCGGGGTTTATTGATTGTGGGGCTCCGAATCTCCGGCAGCCGCGAACTAAGCTGCCGTTAATTACCCCTCGCCTTTGGGGCGAGGGAACCTCCGATTAACGGGTTAAACTGGTCATGTGAACTCAATGTGCAGTGTACGTGTGTGTTGTTTTGGAAGGGGGTTTGGATATATCGGGAGCCACGCAGAGTTTTTACGGGGGTCCCGCTACCCGGATAGCAGGCTGGGGGTCAAGAGGGCTAGCAGCCCCCTTGCGGGGTGCGGGGCAGCCCCCCGGCCCAAAATTTTTTGGAGGGGGACAGTGTTGTGGAGTGTGTGTGTATCTGTACATATATATATATATATATATATATATATATATATATATAAACATGTATGCATATATAAAAAATGGAAAAAGCACCCAAAGGGCGCGTGGGGTCAGTGCCTTGAGCGCTGTGCGCTTAGGTGCTGTGCGCTTAGGCGCTAGCATGCCACGTGTCGGCACGTGGGCGCTTGAGCGCAAGCGCACCACGTGTCAGCACGTGGGCGCTTTGTGCTTGAGCGCTGGGCGCTTGAGCGCAGGCGCGCCACGTGTCGGCATGTGGGCGCTTTGCGCTTGGGCGCAGGGCGCTGGAGCGCAGGCGCGCCACGTGTCGGCATGTGGGCGCTTTGCGCTTGGGCGTTGGATGCTTGAGCGCTAGGTGCTCGAGCGCTAGCGCGCCACGTGGGCGCTTTGCGCTGGAGCGCTTTGCATTGGAGCGCTAGCGCGCCACGTGTCGGCACATGGGCGCTTTGCGCTTGGGCGCTGGGCGCTTGAGTGCTCGAGCGCTAGCACGTCGGCACGTGGGCGCTTGGCGCTTGAGCTCTTAGGCGCCGGCGAGAAAAAGAGGTTTTTAGCCCCCGAAGTTCTCGAAAGAGACTCCTAAGATATTTTGGGGTTGATGAAAGGGGTTCTTCTTCTTTCTCCTCTAGTTGCTGGATCTTGAAGATCAAGAGATATGAGATTTTAAAAATCTGTTCTTTTTGAGATCTAATGGAAGATCTGAGTTCCCCTTTATGGGTTTTGTGGTGAAAAACTATTTAGTTTTATAAAATGAAGAATAAAACTCTTGATTTAATTCAAAAGAAAAAAGAAGGTTTTGGAACCTTGAAGAAGGAGAAAAGATTTCAGATCTAAAAAATTTTTGGAGAGAGAAAAAAGTTGTGAGATATTTTCATTATCCTTGCCTTTATAGGCTATAAACTTTACACATAGCCCCTTGGGCTTCACAAAATGGCATTTTGCCTATCCCATGGCTCATGTGCCATTTCTTTTTGCACATAAGCCATGGGCTTTACAAAAATTTGGCTTTATGCCTATTTTTCTTACATTTATCCATAAAATAAAATAAAAGAAATACAACAAAATTATTTATTACAAAATTTTTATCTTGACATGGGGGGAGGCCGACCGCTTCATGTTCGGGCTCGACCAGGGCATGGGCCACTGGATCTAGGCTTAGGGTTGACTTTGATTTTGACTTGGTCAACCGGGGTGTAAATTTTTACCCCAACACCACTAAGAGCTTATGAAGAAGAACAAAGACTGAAGGACACAGATTTTTTGGTGAGACTCTTCATGATAATAGATAGCTCCTATAGTGTTAGCTAGTTTAGGGTTTATGGTAGGTCCGATTAGTGGGTTTCATTTAGCGCCGGTTTTAAACACCGATAAAAATTTTGTTACGCAAATGGCCACGGTTGATAGCCAGGATGCTAGTGTAACCCAACATGGTATCAGAGCCAGCCCATAAAACCTATACTAGCAGTTTTAAACGATGTTAAAGTAATGAAACCGAAACAACTCCGAAATACGAAACCCAAAACCCAAGTTTCTGTTAATTTTTGCAGAGTCTCTAAAATTTTTTTAAACAACTGCAGAGTACTCTTTATGCTACAACTAGAACACCAAAGAAAAACGAGGCAATAATTCTCAAACTTGGCTGGCGAGATCATGATTTTTACCGGCCTTGCCGGTTTTCCTGTAGTGGAAAATGCTCGTTTTTGTTTGGTGCTCTATAACACTTGGATTTAGGGTTTCAGGATATATTTGTTTTTGCCCAGGTTGGATATTCTGTTATCTTTTTTATTGGGGCATTACGGAGTATTTCGAAGCCGCTATTTTTTAACATTGTTTAATAGTTTCAGTACATACATTACTATCTGCGACTGTGAATGTCATTTGAGCGGTATAACCCGTCTAATTGCTATATGTTCTTTTAGACGGGTTTGCGAACATAACATTCACGTTGATGTTCTGTGATTGTGCTGATATTGTGGTTGGATTGTCGTGGTGGATAGCTGGTGGTGTAATGTAGTAGTATATTTATATTCATTTATACATTTGTTATTGCGGGGCGAGCGTCTGACATGTGGACAGCCGTTTCTGCCGTGTTGTATATTTTTTTATTGGTGCACGACCGGGTTGAAGTCGATGTCACCTTTGTACATATATTTTTATTTTCTGTACTAGGATTACCCCACGGTGGAGTGCTTGAATAGCTGGGTTCTAGAGGGCAACAAGCCCGCATCTCATGGCGTTGAGACGAAGGGGGCTTCACTATAGAATTGGCGGACTATTCACCACACTCGTAGGGGGTATAGGATGACCCACGGAGGGGCGCTCAAGTTACCGGATCCCGTGAAGTGCTGGGTGGCCCATTCACTTTGTTGATGGGGTTGCCTCACTTCTGGGATTGGCAGGTAACTTGCCATGCTCGTAGGGGTCCAGGTTTTCATTGCACGGGCTATCCATACGACCGGGAAAGTCGGGTTTTATTTGCGGTTCAAGTGAAACCCGAGGCTCCAAGATTATCTGCCATTCTGTATTGCTTGCTGAGATTCTATGATGTTGCTTATATCATGCCCGGGACGAATGTTATATATATATATATATATATATATACACTAGTAGATGTTGTATATGTTTTGCACCCGTGCTAGTCCAGCCCTCGCTCTGCCATTAGTTAAGTAACTTAACAGTGCATGACGGGGCCCATGACGAATGCGGATGGTATATACGTACATTGTGTTTTCGTTCTTTTCGGGTGTGGTAGGAATTAATTGATGGGACCACATTAATTTTGTTTAATATAAGAAAAGAAACCTAAAAAGATGTTGTTGGAACAAAATTCGAAAAATTATCGTTATACTCTTTCGCTTTGCATAGTGGTATTCGATCATGAATATCCAGCACCTCATTCCAGAAGCAAGAGCCGAGATCCCTTTTCAAAACCATAAGTTTAATACTGTAGATTTCTCGGTTTCTTCAAAACCATAAGTTTTCAAAAGCGGAGCCTAAACCACTCCTTTTCAAAACTGCTCAGGTTCCTTCAACGATATCAAGTTCATTACGTTAAAGGGTTTTTCGCCAAAGACCCAGCCGTAGCCCTCCGTCATTTCAGATAAGTAGCAGTTAGTATTCGTACTATGTACGTTGGTCTCTATCAAGGCATAGTGAACGGTAGCTAAATGTTACTTATCTGTTGCATTTTTTGATGCGATTAATTAGGACAGTCGCATAGCCACGTTGGTCTCTATCAAGGGCTTATACAGGTGGGTCTAAGTCAATCGAGGACAATGACGGGTTGAACCTGACTTGCGACTTATGGTACGTTGGTCTCTATCAAGACCATATGACGCTTGGGGCAAAAACCACATCGGGAGTTTCAAATATACAGGAAACTTGCTAGTGTTGCATACCTTCTGGAGTGTGGTGACTAGAGTGGATTCCATCTAGGTCATCACACAATAATAGTTGGATCCCGATCCTACAGATGAGTATGATTATTCTTGGGAGATTTTTTCACTTAACAATCAATGCTATAAACCAAGTAGGTGTCTAGAACAGTGTTAGCAGGGCCACGCCTACAGAGAAAAGAGATTATGTAATTAAGAAACTTCGCGAAAACGTTAGAAAACCTCCCTCGAAGTACCGACACTAGCCTGGTCGAAAGGTTAAGCAAGTATTGTGACGTGCGATTAATTTTGACTAAGTTCTTCTTTTAAGGTTTGAAGAAGAATTAGAGGAAACAGTAGGAGCCATCCTGATTAGATAAACTAATAACAAATATAATTTTGCAAGACTGCACGCTGAGTGTTTCTTTTCTCTCTCCAGGTAGCAACCAATTCACGCCCTAATCAAGATAATAAAATGTATCGTTTGACCGATCTGAATTCTTATTCGGGGCCAGGGAACGTTGGTTCGGCTCTAATTTATGACAACAGTCATGAGTATGAGCAGGGGAAAGAGGATTGCATGAATTCCTTGATGACCCCATCGAAGAAGAAGCATACCATTGCATCTCCTTCAGGTGTTCTTGTTATTGAGAACTGCTTTTCGGTCAGTCCTACCTCCTTGGTACTAGATACCGGATCAGGATCTCATATCTATAATTTATTGCAGGGACTGAGAAAGAGTAGGATAATTGGACCTGGTGATATGTCTCTCAGAGTAGGGAACATAGCACAAGTTGATGCCGTTGCCGTCGGTGAATATCACCTAGCATTGCCAAGAGGCAATACTATGATTTTGAACAATTGCTACTGTGTACCTTGCATGGTTTGCAATATCATATCAGTTTCTTTACTTGATGGATATAAGTTTGTTCTTGATAGAAATATCATGAACATTTAGCTTAATCAGGTATTGGTTGCAAAAGGTACACAGTGTAATGGTATCTATGTTCTAAATCAAAACGCAGTTTTCAACATACAAAACACACGCAAGAGGAAGATTTCAGAAGAGAACGAATCCTACTTATGGCATTGTAGACTTGGTCATATCGGAGAGAAAAGACTGAGTAAATTGCATAAGGATGGATATTTGAATACGTTTGAATTTTCATCTTATGAAACTTGTCAGTCTTGTCTCAAGGGAAAGATGACCAAATCTTCGTTCACCGGACATGGAGAAAGAGCTACAGAGCTCTTGGGACTCACACATAGTGATATATGTGGTCCAATGTCTATACATGTGAGGGGTGGGTTCTCGTACTTCATTACATTCACTGACGATCTCTCAAGGTTCGGACATGTGTATCTTTTGAAACAAAAATCTAAAGCTTTTAAGAAATTCAAAGAATATAAGAACGAAGTAGAGAACCAGACTGGCAAAAGTATCAAGATACTCCGATCAGATAGAGGAGGGGGGTACTTATGTACGGAATTCTGGGACTTTCTAAATGAGAATGGCATTCTCTCTCAGCTTACTCCTCCGTATACACCACAGCACAACGGTGTATCGGAGCGGAGTAATCGCACCCTTTTGGATATGGTTCGCTCCATGATGAGTAGTGCTGAGTTGTCTCTTTCATTCTGGGGACTTGCGCTCGAAGCAGCAGCGTGCCTATTGAATCAGGTTCCGTCTAAATCAGTGCCTAAGACATCATATGAAATATAGAGTGGTAAAAAACCATGTCTTAAACAGGTTAAGATATAGGGTTGTCCGGCCTATGTGAAAAACCAGAATCCGGACAATCTTCAGGCACAGTCAGTTTTATGTAAGTTTGTAGGATATCCCAGACATTCGAATGGATATCTATTCTACCATGTCGAAGAACAAAAGGTATTTGTTTCTCGACACGCCACCTTTCTTGAAAGATTGTTTCTTGAAAAAGAAACAAGTGGGAGCGTGGTAGAATTGGAAGAAATTCCATAAGGACAAACTACAACTCAAGATTTAGTAGAACCAGAGGATTCAATAATCCCGGATGAACCTCAGCCACTCCACAAATCTAGTAGGATTTCTCATCCGCCCGAAAGATACTACGGTTTTCTCAAAGAAGGGGATCGAGAGGATTGCATCTTGGAAGAAAATGATCCTACTAGTTTCAAGCAGGCCATTATCAGCAGGGACTCTGATAAGTGGCTGGATGCTATGCGATACGAGATGGAGTCCATGTACACCAATAAAGTGTGGACCTTGAATATTGCTCCACCAGGGGTAAAACCCATTGGATGCAAATGGATCTACAAAAGAAAGATTGGTGTAGATGGGCAGGTGGAAACCTATAAGGCTAGACTTGTTGTAAAAGGTTTTCGTCAAAGACCAGTAATGGACTATGACGAAACCTTTTCTCCAGTAGCTATGCTCAAACCCATTCGGATACTACTTGCCATTGATGCCTTCCATGACTATGAAATCTGGTAGATGGACGTAAAAACGGCTTTTCTAAACGGAAATTTGGAAGAGTGCGTTTATGTGGATCAGCCGGAGGGTTTTGTAGACAGTAAGAGCAGCAGGAAGGTGTGCAAGTTGATTAAATCCATTTATGAATTAAAGAAGGCATCGCGGAGCTAGAACATCTGTTTCGATGAATCAGTCAAGAAATTTGACTTCATTAAGAACGAGGATGGGCCTTGTATATATAAAAAGATTGTAGGAAGAACTGTCGTATTCCTAGTCTTGTACGTGGACGACATTCTTTTGATAGGAAATGATATTCCTATGCTACAATCGGTCAAGCTGTTCTTGTCACAAAGGTTCTCCATGAAGGACCTGAGTGATGCCTCATACATTCTGGGGATCAAGATCTACAGAGATAGATCCAAGAGATTATTGTGACTTTCGCAGTCCAGATACATAGAGATCGTACTACAGATATTTAGTATGGAAGATTCCAAGCGCGGTAACATACCCGCATTGCACGGAATGGCCCTCTCCAAAGAGATGTCTCCCAAGACTGATGAGGAGAGTGTTCGCATGAGCACTAAACCCTACGTTTCGGCGGTAGGATCTATAATATATGCAATGCTATGTATAAGACCAAATGTGTAACAACCCTAAACTTTCTATACAAAATTTTTGTAAAATACATAAAGGAGTACCTTAGCCTGAGCACAACTTAAAAGTATTTCTTGTTTTAGAACAGCAAGAAAGCACTTGTAGCTCATTGGTAAAGACTTGCACTGCTGTGACAGCCCCTGTGTTCAAATCCCCTCAGCCATATATTATTTTTAAATAATTTTTCTTTTAAGCTTTTTGGAAGCCCAAAAGTTTACATGTGCAATAAACGTAAAAATGACAAGTTACTAAAATCAAACATGTGGAAAATGCTATTTGAACAGACCATGACACGTGGCATCAATCCCACACCCCGACCCCACACTATGGCCGGCGAGATGAGGCTCTGGGCCGGCGCCGCCGGGCCCCCCTAAGGAAATGCTCCAATTTTTCACCCTAACACCCCATGGCCTCCTCCCACTCCTCCTCTTCTGTTAGACTTTCATGCACATTAACAAAGAATTAAAATGAGCTTTAAAATTTTTTTTAATGCATTTTAATTCTCATTTTAATAACCTAAACCCTAATTCTATCCTATTGATTGAAATGATTTTCTTGGTTAGGATGTAAAAGTAAGTATCGAATCAACTGTTTCCCGATAACGGTTTCATTTGATCGATAACAGTATCTTTTGTCGGTATTTAGAAAATTGTATATAGAAATTACAACCAAAGAATTGTTTTGACCGCAATCAACTACGGTGTCAGTTGTAGATCGTAAGCGAGTGCGGATCGTCCACAGAGATTGTGAGATTCGTTCGTATTTTGATTTGTTTGAATTGAAAAGTTAATAGAGAAGAAAAGAAAGCATGATTCAAGATTTATCAAATGTTTCAAGTGTCAGTATTCTATTCAAGAATCAAGAAAATGATAAACATCAAGAATCGAGTTTCTTTGGAATTCCAATCACTTAGGGTTTCAAGATTTGAAGTAGAGGCTCGTAGGAATCGATTAGGTTGTAGATGTGATGAAGATTCAAGAATACGATTTCTTATCCATTAGCGAATTGATACTAACTCGATGTCGATTGATCGAGGTTTAAGGATCTTGCGAAGAATTAGGGTTCTTCGTCCTATCCTTTGTCCTTTCGATGAATCACATTCGCTAGATAGCTTCTTGAAGATACAATGATCGATTCTTGAATTTCTAGATCGTGCGAAAAGAATCAAGAACCCATTTCACATCGATCTAGATCATCGATCATTCTATTTTCAAGAATTTACAATTGCTATAAGACTTAAGAAAATGTTTAAAGATTCGTCAACACCATCATTCTACAATCATCTCGATTCCTCCACGAGCGGAGTTTATTCACACATCATCACAAAGAATGCATTCAAGAATTGAAAAGAAATCATGATGCTAGAATTAAAATGTAAACAAGTTTAAAGAATCTTCACCTTTATTACATCAACAAGAAGTTACAACTCTCAAGAATTACAAGAGAAAGGAACATCGCTCGTTGAATCTTGCATCGCTCGGCTTCTTGAGTCTTGGATCGCTTCGACCTCGTGCTCCGATGAAGTCCGGCTTTGCTTCTAAAGGGTTGTAGAAGACTTGCTTGGCTTGAACTCCATGAATCTTGAAGTGGTATTTGTGGATTGGATTAGGGTTAGGGTTTGGAGGTGGTTGTTGTTGGGTAGAAGAAGAAGAAGAACCAGGATTTCTACTCAACAACAATGAATCAATGAATGAAATGGAATTGAATAATGGATGATTCAATTTACAAGTGAGCCTAGGGTCCTATTTATAGATTTCCCAAACCCTAGGCCTTGAGTTTAAAATAGAAGTTCCCTCCAAAAGTTTGTTGAAAGACTTCTAGAAGTAGTTAGTTAGGCTTAGCTTAGGGTTTAAGCTAGGGTTTAGGGAGAACTTTCTAGAATACAAGGCTAGTTTAGTGTAGGAACAAGGGTTTGCTGATCTGGCAGAAGCTTCTGGGGCTTTCTGGAATTTGACATGTCTTGCTGAAGTGTGGGCCCTGAGAGAAGCATTGTGCACCAAAATTTTAGGGCTGACGTGGCATAACTGCCGCGGTTCCGCGGCAATGGCTGGCTTAGGCCGCGGAACCACAGCCATTTAGCTGAGTTGTGGCTTCATCTCTTTTGTGTTGGCTTCTTATGTCTTCAGGTGTCTTTTTTTTGATATATTGAATTCCTGAATGCCCTTTAGATCAATACCAGATTCCAAATTCTTGAGTTGGCGTATCTTTTAGCGGTGTAAATTTGAGCAAGCTTCTGATTTTCCTGCACGAACTTCGAAACACGGGTTGCGATATATAGAAATGATGCTATGCTATGAAATGCAGTCAATTTCCCTAAAAATGCCGGTTTTAAGGTCTAACACATGTAATCTGATATTTTGCGACTGTTTTGCTAATATGTGAAATATGAATGCCGAACACTTCTATATGAATGCAAATGATAGGGAAATTGCTGGTTAAAAGATGCAATATTTTCGACTGATCAAATTCCCCCAAACTTATTTTCGATTGTCTCGAGCGAACTTTTTATTAAAAAGAGAAGGAGAAAATAAAGAAAGAGAAAAACTAACTAGCACACTTTCGTAGGCAACACGATTGCACTGAGCACGTGTAACAAGCCCTTTAAACCTCTAGGTGTCCCTAGTAGGAGGAGTGTTGTCTCCTGAGGGTTTTCAGCGGATTGCACCCACAAAATCCAATAATAAAAGAAAGATTATGAATATTACATTTAAAGATAAGAATCGTAGAAGAAAAGCTTTGAAAATTAAGGTTTCCAACTAAGCTAGTTTTTCGGTTGTCATGAGCCCTATCTTAATAGTCTTGTCAAGATATTAGAAATCACGTCCTCCCTCAATAAAACATCGTCTTATTCTTCATTCCTATCTTTCTTCCAAACATCGATCATATCACCCTGCGTGTGTGTAAATGACTTCCCTACACCCGGAGAATTCAATTCAAGCTATCATACTCTTATCCATCAGCCTCAGTACTTTTTAATTAATGAATATTTAGATGAGATTGCTCACACACTTTCATGCGACCGTCAATACTTCTTGAGGTACTAACCGACCGATTACTCATGTGCTTGCTTACTTGGTGTATTTTCCTCGTCTTGCACCACTTAGGCATAGCAGTGACTCCCAGACCAGTTGGCCTTAGGGCACTAGGTGAGGAGGCACCCTCGCTATACATTTTTTATTACCCTTGGTGATAACAAAGACCAGTGTCCATTTTTCTCACCACTTTATATATTTTTCATTTTTTTTTATTTCCTTCATACTTTTGGCTTTAAGACAAGAGCATTTCAAGGTATCCTCTACTATCCCAGATTTCAAGACGTGTGTAAGTGCGAATAGCAGGGTAGCAACGTTCAAAATGTTTGGCTTCCAGAATAGAAACTATTTTTCAGACTTAGTTTTATCCTCAGATTAGTGACGTCCTTCATCTTACTAACCCTTGGGACAACGGCTCATAACTACTTATTACTAGTTCGTATAAGAAAACTTCTAATTTTCTTAGTTTTCTTAAATTTTTCTAATCTCATGGATGTAATTGTTCACTATCTAAACTTTTATTATCTTATTTATGTACAAAAAAGTTTAAATATTAAAATATTTTTATATTTGAATTTTTTAAAAAATTTTTATGGGTTTTGAAAATTTTTAAATTTTTATAGATTTTTTAAAAGAAATGTTTTGTGCTTATGCAGATGATATGCAAATGATGCAAAAATAAGCACAAACCTCCCCCAAACTTGTTTTCAACAGCGTCCTCACTGTTGCCAACCGCTATACCTACAAAAATTTGTAAGACTGGGGGGAATTATTAGTGGGGGCAAAATATATAAGCGAAGAACTTCCCCCAAACTTATTTTTTTTCACTCACCTTCATTCAAAAAATGATGCAGTGATATACAGGATATGAAGGTGAGACGGAGGAATTTTAATCCAAATAAACTAGCTCTTGTAAGAACGAGAGCTCCTCCGTGGGGTCAGTGAAAAAATACGGCTTTAGTCTATGTCCATTCACTTTGAAAAATGTGCCGTTTTTAACATTTTCTACTTCTATTGCCCCGTGCGGGTATACAGACCGCACAACAAAAGGTCCCTTCCACCGAGATCGAAGCTTACCCGCGTGAAGGTGTAATCGTGAATCATACAGAAGGACTTGTTGACCAGGTGAAAATATTTTCCTCAAAATATTTTTATTGTGAAAAAACTTAGTCCTATTCTTTACAATTACAGCATTATCATAAGCTTAATCGCGGAGTTCGCTTAGCTCATTTAGTTGCAGCTTCCGAAAGTTGCAGGTTTCTTTTAGGTCAAAGTTGATTTCCTTTATAGCCCACAATGCTTTTATGCTCTATCTCGACGGGTAAATGACATGCCTTCCCGAACACTATCCTATATGGAGACATCCCTAGGTCGGTTTTATATGCAGTTCTGAATACCCAAAGATCATCCGTCAGTTTGGTCGATCAGTCTTTTCTATTCTTAGCAACAGTCTTCTCCAGGATAAGTTTGATCTGTCTGTTTGAAATTTCAGCCTGCCCGCTCGTTTGGGGATGATAGGGTGTAGAAAGTCGGTGGTTGATTCCGTATTTCCGCATCAGAGTCTCGAAAGATCTGTTGCAGAAATGTGTCCCATTATCGCTAATGATAGCGCGTGGGTGTCCAAATCGCGAAAAGATATTCTCTTTTAAGAACTTAATGACAACCTTCTTGTCATTAGTGCGACATGGAAAGGCTTCAACCCACTTTGAGACATAATCAACCGCCAGCAGTATGTACAAATTCCCAAAGGAGTTGGGAAAGGGACCCATAAAATCAATGCCCCAAATATCGAAGATTTCAACAACCAAGATGGGTTGTTGAGGCATTTCATTTCTCCGGGATATTCTACCCGTGTACTGACACTGTGTACAGGTTTTGCAATGCTCAAATGCGTCCTTGAATAAGGTCGGCCAATAAAATCCACATTGCAAAACCTTCTCCGCCGTCTTTTTAGGACCAAAGTGACCCCCACAGGCCTGATCATGACAAAAAGAAAGAACACTCTCGAACTCTTCATTCGGGACACACCGACGAATGATCTGATCAGGACAATATTTAAACAGATAGGGCTCGTCCCAGTAAAAGTGTTTTACTTGGGATAGAAAACGATATTTGTCCTGTTTTGACCAATCGCTGGGTATCAGTCCCGTGGCATGATAGTTCACAATATCTCTGAACCAAGGTTCAGCGGATACGTTCAAGAGTTGTTCATCAGGAAACGAATCATTGATCGGTAGGGTCACAGGGGAAGAAATAATGCGTGAAAGATGGTCGGCTACGACATTTTCATATACTTTATTATCTTTGATAACAAGATCAAATTCTTGTAAAAGAAGGATCCAACGTATTAGTCGACCTTTTGCATCTTTCTTCGCCAAAAGATGTTTTAGGGCGGAATGGTCAGTGTACACAACTATGGATGAGCCAATCAAGTAAGGCCTGAATTTTTCCAATGCAAATACAACCGCTAAAAGTTCTTTTTCAGTTGTTGTATAATTGATTTGCGCATCATTCAGGGTCTTACTCGCGTAGTAGATCACGTGTGGCATCTTATCAATATGCTGTCCTAAGACTGCACATACTGCAAAGTCGGATGCATCACACATCAGCTCAAATGGGTAGTCCCAATCTGGAGACGATAAAACGGGGGCTGTAGTGAGGGAGTGTTTTAGTGAGTCGAATGCTGCTTCGCAATCCGAGTCAAAGTGGAAGGTCGTATCCTTGGCCAGGAGAAGAGTTAAAGGTCTAACAACTTTGCTAAAGTCCTTTATGAATCTCCTATAAAAGCCCGCATGGCCAAGAAATGATCGAATGTCCTTGACGCTTTTGGGATGAGGTAGGTTTTGAATGACATCTATCTTAGCTCTGTCAACCTCAATGCCTTTTCATGATATAACATGTCCAAGCACAATTCCTTCTTGGACCATGAAGTGGCATTTTTCCTAGTTCAAGGTTAAGTTCTTCTCTTTGCAACGAGTAAGAACAGCGTCAAGATTCGATAGGCAATCAGAAAAAGAGTCTCCAAAAATCGAGAAGTCGTCCATAAAAATCTCTAAGAAATTCTCTACCATATCAGAGAATATCCCCATCATACACCGCTGAAAGGTAGCGGGAGCATTGCATAGCCCAAAGGGCATGCGTCTATAAGCAAATGTGCCAAAAGGACAAGTAAAAGTGGTTTTATCTTGATCCTTTTTGGCTATGGGGACCTGATTGTAGCCTGAGTAACTGTCCATAAAGCAATAATACTCACGTCCGGCTAAGCGTTCCAGCATCTGATCAATGAAGGGTAGAGGAAAATGGTCTTTCCTCGTGGAGACATTGAGTTTTCGGTAATCAATACATACACGCCACCTTGTTTGGGCGCGTGTCTGAATCAACTCATTCGCCTCATTGGTTATAACAGTGATGCCGGATTTCTTAGGGACGACATGTATTGGACTCACCCATTGGCTATCGGAGATTGGGTTTATAATACCATTATCTAAGCATTTGACGATCTCTTTCATCACCGCTTCCTTCATGACGGGATTCAACCGTCTCTGTGGTTCTCGGGTTGGTCTGGCATCATCCATCACATGTATATGATGTTCAACAATCAAGGGACTAATCCCTTTGATGTCCGCCATGGTCCAACCAAACGCCTCTTTGTTAGATCTCAATATCGATAAAAGTGCATTCTCTTGCTCTGATGCAAGAGAAGCGGAAATGATAACCGGTAAAGACTCATTCTCACCAAGATATGTATATTTAAGGTGAGAAGGTAAAATTTTTAGATCTAAAGCTGGCGGAGAAATAATAGAAGGAGGGATCATCGAGTGATTCTCGGAGTCACAAAGAAGCTCATAGCTTGTGAAAGATACAGACTCGGGTGGAGTAAAGTTAGGAGTGCAGGACTCAAGTGTAGGAAAAGTGTCCTCACTAAGATCAGGTGTAAGATCAAGCAGAGATGTGGTAATGTCGTCGAGATCTGTAAAGCAAAGTTCCTCAGCTCCACAACTTTCGGGAGCGATCTCGTGGACAGAGCACACATCTAGAATATGAGCAGAGGGTTCTGATGGCTGACTTCCAACTCTATAGATGTTCAGTTCAATAGTCATATTTCCAAAGGATAAGTTCATTGAACCGTTTCTACAGTTAATCACAGCGTTGGAAGTGGCAAGGAAAGGTCGACTCAAAATCACCGGAATTTAGCTTCGGGGGTTCGCTACTGGTTGTGTGTCGAGAACAATGAAGTCCACGGGGAATACAAATTCCCTGACCTTAATCAACACATCTTCGAGCTCACCCCTAGGTTTGGTGATCGAACGGTCTGCCATTTGGAGAGTGCAGTGAGCAGGTTTTAACTCTCCAATCCCTAGTTGCTCATATACAGAATAAGGGAGTAGGTTAACACTTGCGCCAAGGTCTAAAAGAGCACGATTTATGTTTTTACCCCCAATAGAAATCGATATTGTAGGACATCCTGGGTCCTTTCGTTTCTTTGGTTGCTGTGGGATAAAAGCAGTGCTGATATTATTAGACATGAAGACCTTCTTCGGCACTTGAGTCTTCCTCTTCCTAGTGCACAAGTCTTTAAGAATTTTCGCATAAGCGGGGACTTGCTGAATCGCATCTAGGAGAGGGATATTGATGTTAACCTGTTTGAACATTTCTATAATTTTCTCCATATGAGGACTCATTTTGTTAGCCCTTAACCGATTCGGGTAAGGTGCTTTCGCAATGAGCGTCGGGTCCATCATAGGAGAAGGAAAAGGGGGTAGACGAGATCCCAAAAGAGGAGTGGGGATCGTCTTTGGAGAACTAGAAGAGGGTTGCTGAGGTGTCGAGCCTAGAGGGAAATGGAGAATAGGCTCGTGAGACGGTGGTGTGGTAGAAGAACAAGGATCAGAAGGAGAAGTGTGTGTGTGAGGGAAGGTCTCAGCCGGGGTGTTGATATGATTTCCAGTATCATCAACTTCTTTCCCAACATGGTTGTTCAGCACTCTTCCTGATCTCAACGTTGTGATGGCATTTATATTGTAATGCCCAGGGTTCGGTAGGGGTTGAGAAGGAAGTTTCCCTTTTTCTCTCGCACTCATTTCGGCTTTAAGTCGTGCGATTTCAGCTTCCATCGATCTGATACTCTCAGCTTGGGACGCTGAGTTTTTCTTTATCTCACTGACGGAAGATCTAACCTCAGCAGAAACCTCTATGAAATTTGACAAAAGTGATTTCATGGTTTGAGTGAATTAAGAGAAATCGTCAGAACAGGTCATAGAATTAGACTGTGTAGGAGTGCTGACCTGATTTTGGAAGTTTTGTGACTGGTAGGGGTGCTGAGTTAGTTGAGGGGTTGCTGTGGTGGAGGAAGAGCCCTTTGAAATTAATTCGTGTTTGGAACCGTGTTTTGAGATTGGTTTTGGTTCCAAGCAAAATTCGGATGATTCCTCCAACCCTGATTGTATGTGGAAGAATATGGATCGTTTCTTGGTCTTTGAAATGCGGCATTAGAATGCTCGTGACCTTGAAATGGTGAGTTTAATGGACATTCTTCCGTTAAATGAGACGGATCAGAACAGCACCCACAAACAATTTTGGGAGCGACATTGGGTTTAGGGAGGCTGCTGCAAATTTGTGTTCCATAGCTTCGAGCTTCTTTTGCATTACTGCCATCTCAGCTCGAACACCTATGGACACATTTACTTGGTGTACGCCACCCCTATTCAATGGTTTGGTTCCACTCTCCCACTGTAGAGATTTTTCAGCGAACTCTTCTAAAAACTTCCATGCTTCCCTATCATCCTTAGTCATAAACATGCCTTGACACATGTTTTCAAGGTTCTGTTTAGTGTTTGGGTTAATGCCCTCATATATGATTCGGCAAAGATCCCATCTCGGGATGCCGTGATGAGGACACTGAACCAAAAGATCCTTGAAGCGTTCGAAGCACTTCGAGAACGGTTCATTCGGAAGCTGGGTAAATTGATTGAGTTCGCTACGGATTCGAGCTGTCTTTTGCATTGGGTAAAATTTCTTAAGGAATGCCGCGACGAATTCTTCCCAATTCGTAACGGAATGTGCGGTAGTGTTATATAGCCACTTCTCGGCTATATCGCACAAAGTAAATGGAAGAAGTCGTAGACGTATAGCATCCACTGAAAGTTATGACGTACCCATCATTGCGCACACGTTTTCAAATTTGGTGATGAAAACGTAAGCGTCCTCAGACTCGAGACCGTGGAATTTGGGTAGAAGATTGATATACTGGGGCTTAATCTCAAAATTATCCCCGTTGGCTGGTGGTGTGGATAAGCAGGTCGAAAGAGGACCTCGCATAGGGTAGCATCTCTCCTGGAGAGAGATGCGGGGTGGATTCTGCGCACCAACGGACGGCGGCAGATTAGTGGAAAAGAAATTCGATGGATTCGGATCCATCGGTGTGGGTGTGGTAGTGGGTAAAGAAAAGGTAAATCTAGAAATATCGACTTCGGAGTTGATAGGAGGTACGCGGACTAAACGGGCACTAGAATCCCGTGTCCAGCCTATCTTGTACTAAAAAGGGTTAGTACAAGTGGCAGCGTGGCTTATAATTAGGGGTAAATGAATGCGGTGTTTGCTTTTGAAAAAGGGACGGATTTTTGAAAAAATGATGCGACACAACAAATGTAGCAACAAAAACCCTAGAATCTAGTGGTCACCTAGGTCCGGCTCTAGACCGCTCCTAACTGCCAAAAGACAAGTCGCAGGATAGAATCCTCCACTGCCTCTTTGTCCCCCCGTGGCCAGATAAGTGCCAGGTAAGTGGGAAGGTACTCCACTACGTAAGTAGTGGGCCTAATTAATAACCACCAGCCTTCGACACACTTTCCTTAGACACCACAAGAAAACGCGGATAAGCAATGAATTACCCACGGCCTTCTTCTGTCCTAAGTGAGCGCGACGGTCCTTAGAGTCATCTCTAGATATTTTTTAGTTAATGTGGGTCAATGCGGATGCAAGTTTTGCGATTTTCGGGGCCTAGGAAGGGTAATGAACTCCCCACCTAATCTGGATTTGGTCTTTGCCCCTTAATTCCCGTATTTGTTATGCAAACAACCAAGAAACCAAAAACACGCACAAATTTAAATTTGCTTTTTAGCGGTGCTGCGATTTTTGCAAAGAAGCCTGCAGAAATTTATTAGTTGAAGCTAAAAAGAGGAGAGAGGAGACGGTTAGAAAGTACCTGAGGGATTTTGGTGCAGAGATACCTCAATGAGGCTGCGGTTCCGCCGCAAATAGTGGCTATTGCCGCCCTTCCGCGGTCTGATGAAAAGAACACTGCACAAACTTTTCAGGGAATGTTCCTGTTCACTTCCCCTGTCCTCTGGAATTCTCCAAAAATTATTTCACTTTCACAGCAAGCTCCAGATCTCCTTGCAATAAACCAAAACAAATCGTTTAGGGTTTGTGCGAATTTCGATCTCAAGAAATGTAATGGAATAAATCTTTCAATTCAAACTTCAATATAAAACGAATTAGCGCGCGATCCCCGGCAACGGCGCCATTTGATTGAAATGATTTTCTTGGTTAGGATGTAAAAGTAAGTATCGAATCAATTGTTTCCCGATAACGGTTTCATTTGATCGATAACAGTATCTTGTGTCGGTATTTAGAAAATTGTATATAGAAATCACAACCAAAGAATTGTTTTGACCGCAATCAACTACGGTGTCAGTTGTAGATCGTAAGCCAGTGCGGATCGTCCACAGGGATTGTGCGATTCGTTCGTATTTTGATTTGTTTGAATTGAAAAGTTAATAAAGAAGAAAAGAAAGCATGATTCAAGATTTATCAAATGTTTCAAGTGTCACTATTCTATTCAAGAATCAAGAAAATGATAAACATCAAGAATCGAGTTTCTTTGGAATTCCAATCACTTAGGGTTTCAAGAATTGAAGTAGAGGCTCGTAGGAATCGATTAGGTTGTAGATGTAATGAAGATTCAAGAATACGATTTCTTATCCATTAGCGAATTGATACTAACTCGATGTCGATTGATCGAGGTTAAAGGATCTTGCGAAGAATTAGGGTTCTTCGTCCTATCCTTTGTCCTTTAGATGAATTGTAAGTGCACGGCGGCGCCCCGGCCGTCAATCCGACGGCCAAACGCGGAAACGGTGGTAAACTTAAAATTTTGCGGACTTGGCAAAACGGCACCACCGCGCACTAAAACCGGATCGGGCCATTAAACTAAATCTAGCTAACTACAAAGAGAGGGAATAGAGATATACCGACGATCCAAGTCCTCCGGTCTTCTCGTCATCGTCCCGATCTCCTGCGGAATGTCCCGTCTCCTCCTCGTCGCCGGAAGTGCACCACATCGCCTACTTTGTTTACGGGCTCCCACCTCAATGCCGAGGCAACTCGGGCACGAAGCCGGCTACTCGACGTGCCCAAGGTTCGTCGTAGAATATGTAGTGAGCTTGTGTCTCTTTTTGGGATTGTGGAGTTGCCTTTTTGTGGAGGAAAAAAGAAATTTGAGAGAGGTGAGGAAAAATGTATCATGCAAAAGAATGAGAATGACATTTTTCTCACAACCAAAAGAAAAACCCCACCACCTCACAAGTGGCCGGCCATGAGAGGAGGGTGAGAATGGAGAGTCAAGAGAGAGACCAAAAGAGGGAGCCATTCTCTACTAATCCCAAAGAGAGAGAGGAAAGCTATCATGCAAAAGAAATGATAGCAAGGAAAGTCTAACACTCCAACACCAACCACCAACCTCATCATCAACAACCATGATGAGCCAAAAGTCATGCCATCATGACAAGAGGAAGTCAAGGTCAATGAAAAGATGTCATGATACAACAATAAGCAAATACCCCCTCCACAAATACTTATTTGCAACAATGCAAATAAGCCCTCCTCCACCAATCTTCGGCCAATGAACGGAACAATGGAAATTGGCCGAAACGGAAAGCAAACTGGCAACTCCAAAAACTGGTCCCGTAATAAATTACAGGAAAATCCCGATACTGTGCATACACACCCGCATCTGTATTTCGACCGAAATACAAATGCAATGAGACAAAATCTACACTGTACTATACTAGGATCCGGCTTATACCAAAACCGGCTAGTAATATCTGTTCGATCCTGATCCGTGCAATACCGCACGTATCTGATCGAACCCTGCCATATACCAATACGGCCTATAGTACAAACTGTCCGATCCTGATCCGTGCAATACCGCACGTATCTGATCGGACCTTGCCATATCTCCATACGGCCTCTACAACCTTTCGCCCGAAAGCTGAGTAACTGAATGTGGGGGACTCTAAAGACTCGTCAACACCTCGGTTGTGGATTTAACCACTAGCACGTCAGAGGTATAAGCCAATACGTGACGGGCTACCAGGTACTGACCAAATGGGACGTCGATGAGGAAGCTCACCCCGACACCCAACTGAGCCTGTCAGTGACAATATCCGTGCAGTCCGGTCCGTTCGTCTATTGAGCATCGCATGGCGGGCCTAGGGGGTTGGTAAAAGTCAGACCCCCAAAAGCGGTACAAGTCGTGTCGGAGTGTAGCCCAGAACACCCTGAGATACTACTGGAATACCTACCAGTAAATCTCCTTGCCTTGGCCAAGGACTTTGTGTAATGACTCTCCTAGACACAGCACGACCTCACCCCCAATACCGGGAGAGACGAACCCCTGAAGATACGCTCACTGCCTCCATGTGGCTCGGGACTGTACCCAACTAAAACCTGTTTGCACGACTCCTTTGAGCCGTGGTAGGGTAGTAATCAAAGTACAGTGGGAACTCACACGAGATAAATGACGATCCCCAGGTCGATGAACTAACCTGCACACATGTCACCAGGGAACTGCCATCTGACGTCTGGTATATGACCAACTAGCATGTTCCCGGCGAGTCCTGTCCGGTGTACTCATAACCCAATGAGCACCTGTATACATCTTAGGTGATCCAACTGACACCAGTGGCTTGTGAGACCGGCCACCGCCCCTCGTCGGGGTCTCGACTGTATACACTAGTCTACTAATGGAGTATCGATGCCCAGTCTCGAAACTCCCACGACTAGGGACCTTTTAAGGATAAGCTTATAGACCCCCAGCTCCCACTTATATGATCGCCCTCATACTGCTGGTGGTCAAGCAAGAATCCTAGGGGCTCTATCAACGTGTAATAGCGACGTGTCATGTCACCTAAAGCAGTACACGATGATAAAGGTAAACCAGATAGCATACTATCATCTCGAGTAAGACTGTCCTACCGGGATAGGTCCTCCCTCAATCATTACAATCACGTACCTGTGACCTAATAATTGACTCTGAGGGCACTATCCCCAACAATCTCCCACTTGCACTCAAGGCTAATTATTGCGATGTCGCATACTCACAGCCCGTGTGATACCGAACATCCAACTCCTCTACTAGTCAGTCTCACAAAGCTCGTTTGCGGAACTATTGCGTTCGAGGAATAGCCTCAGTGAGTGGATCCGCTTGGATGTTTCTTTCTATGTCTCTCTATGTCTCAAGTTCGCGGAGAAGCCCATCTCCCGAAAAGAGCAATACCTGTCTTAGAATGTGTCTAGATGTCTGATGGGACATAGCTCATAAATGAACTCCAAATCCAAACTTCTTAGACTGTATCGACAACTGAACTTAATCAGTATCCTGCGCGCCATGCTTCCCTCAGTATTGCCTTGGACCACCTGTCCAAAATACTGCCCCTCATCAGAAGGAAAAACTATAACTCTGACAACCTTCTTGTCGTCCATGTCACCTTGGAAGCCTGGAATGATAACTGTCTCCTGAATGAGGCTGTCGTTATCATCTCCCTAGAACATCCACTTATGTTCTAAAACTGCTTCCGACTGTTTCTCCAGGATTGGATTAATGTCAACTTATTGCATCTAGTGCAAGAACAACATCTGGTGTGGTACTTGACATCTCACGATTGACTCAATTGCCTGAGCAAGTGATCTGCCAATCATGCCCGTCCCTCTCCCCTTTAGTCTGTAAGACACCTTTGGAGAGGGTGACTCCATTACCTGCAGGTACACTACCGTGCCAGGAGTCGTCCATCCTAAATACTCTTAGAATGCTGTCAAGTACCCTGATTGGGAAACCACCCAAATCTAGATCTAAGACCATAGATCTAGTAACCAGTATGTCTGATATAAAATCCATTTCCTTTGTGGAGAAACAACTGTGTGACGACCAAACTATAACCGATCGTAGTGTAGGAGTTTCCTTTCCTACTCTGTGTATATCATCCAAATACCAGGATATCACACCCTACTACCTTCTCAACAGATTCATCCCCTATTCTGATGAAGTCAAACCCATGACTGTCACGTCAGAAATAGATGATCTTTCTCCACTACATCTGCTCTAGTCTATAAATAGACATAAGCTACCTGTCCACCAATGCTTCCGCTGCTCCCACTGACTACGACAACCCTCTGGCAGAGTCATATAGACGTACACTTCTAAAACTGGTTTAGAACGACGCTATACTCATCCTCCCGCCGGGTCTCGTAACCTGGAACAACAGCAATGGCAATTGTGGGTAAACAAGAACTTCTCTGTCACCGTCCTTGAGGCTACCGTAGTGCCTCTCGGGTGCCTGAAGTTACCCACCTTATCTGCGGAGTGGCCAATGGAATGTCAATCCAGATTGAATCTTTAGGTTCCTTATCAAATCTTCAGTAATCGTTTGTGGTTCTGGAATCACTTCCAGTTCTACCATACTCCCACTTCTGTTTTCTGAAAAAATCCATTTTTTAATAAAACTGTGGCGAGTCTAGAACAATATTGCTATTGTTCATCCAGATGGTAGAAAGTCAACCCGCGTCATATCCTGGGTCAACCCACAAACAGCCATTACAGAAACGTGCCTTGAGTTGTCCAGTGTCTGGTTTTAATCATAAACCGGACAACTCCCCGTACCTTAACATCGTTAAGATATGAACTGTTCTATATCCAATATAGAAACAGAGGCACTGATTTAATTGAACTAGATTCAAATCATGCAGCTGTCCCCAGCGCATGTCAACTAAATGGAAGGAGGCCGATCAGCGTTACTCAACTTAGGAATACTTCCAATTATGAGTAACCTGAAAGAGAAGCAAGATCTCTTTATCATTACTATCAACTGAATACCATACACAAGTATCTACATCTTCGATCTCTTTGAAGAATCCCGATACTTGCTACACCTGGTTCTCTACTCTATTCAAATACCTATAACTTCTCAAAATTCGGACCCTGTGTTTCCACGAAACACTTGTCTAAAAACTAGAGAAGTCATAAGTAAACCGAATATAGTACGAGGACCAACCCCTCTGTCCTAATGGACACTGGACAACATACAATACTCTGTATAAGTCTCTTGAGTCTGATAACTCATTCACTGTGTGTCGTAGGTTGAAAACTGTACTTATGGTTAAGAAGAATTACACCGCTGTTTAATGCTCCTTACCTAACCATCCACTGATATAGGTAAATGTCGTAGACATAATTTCAGAAAGGTATATCTCACTCTATGAAAATAGACGTACAGATATATCAATTTGAAATTGGTGCATAACAGTGGATATTCAAAACCAAATATTTGCCGACCGGCAAACAGCCCAGGTGATTTCCTCAAATATCACCGATTACAACGAATCCCGATATAATGAGGATAATCACCCAATTCCCAACAACTTACTCCCACTCATCATTTGTAAAACCATACAGATGTGAGAATCGTACCTGGTAAATACATACCCTGGAGTAAGTATCTAATCGGGAAATCAGTTTTCCTTTAACATTACACAGTGAAACTGAAACATTGAAATGTTCCGATGGGGTATTCTGGTATTCCTAGTAATGCCTCTTCCAGATTCACGACTGTAACCGTATAGTTCTTTGCCACCTCTCCAAATCCCTTCATATGTCTTTAGTCTTTACCTTCTGCACACCCTTTTAGGCCAAATGGTTTTCTTCCTTCCCTACCGTTCGGCACCAGCCTATGGTTTGGAAGAAGACTATCCAATAAGCATAATGGGTGTACTGTCCGCATCCTAGGAACACTCGCAATGAGAGAGAGGGTGAAGATAAAAGACAACCGAATAAACCTTATTCCTATTTCTCCTGAACCAGAATCCATCCCCGAACTGGAACAAGTTCCATTCGAGTTCGTATATAACCATACGATGGAGTATCCAAATAAACTGTGGATCTTCGTAGTGATACGGAGTGTCCTGGAGAAATACAAAGGTGATGTGGGAGTGGTAATGAAATATTTGGTTCGGTCGTGAATATCTGTTGCAATTTACTTTGCCCTCTTACTAATCCCTTGCTTTGTCTGAACTTAATACCTTCTGCACACCATCGTTATGCTAATTGGTTTTCTTCATTCCCTACCGGTCGGCACCAGCCTAAGGTTTGGAAGAAGACAATCCAATTTGCGTAATAGGTGTACTACCCCTAAACCAAGGAGTACTCGTAACCTGAGAGAGGGTAAAAGGAAAAGACAACTGAATAATCCTATCCGTTTTCTCCAGAACCGGAAACCATCCTCGAATAAATTCTTTCGAGTTCGTATCTAACCATATGATGGTTTTGTCCAATGGAAGTGGACGTTCGTAGTAATACGGGGTGTCCTGGAGAAAAAGGGTAAAAGTAGGAGTGGCAATGAGGTCTGCAACTCTGACAATCCAAAAGCCGGTGTTTAAGAAGGTTCGGTCAACTTGGTCACTGAGTCAAAGTCTTAGGGTCGGGTCAATGGTCGCTGCCAAAGAGAGAGAGAAAAGAAACACTCAGCGTGCACTCTAACCTAGATCAGAATGGTTACCAATTTATCTAATCTGGAAACCTCCCACTGTACCTCAAATTTTCCTCCAAACCTTAAAGAAAAATTAGTCGGGGTTACCCGAGGAGTAAACTAACTCATCAGTGGGAATCGGGATCCAACTATCATCGCATGATAACGTGACGGAATCCGCTCACGTCATCACACTCCAGAAGGTATGCGCATATCTGGCAAGTTTCAGTTCTTTTGAAACTCCCGATGTGATTTCTGCCCCATGCTCTTATGACCTTGGCGAAGGTCAACAAATCATAAGTCACATGTCAAGTTCTACCCGTCATTATCCAGGTTAATTTGAATCCACCCGTACAAGCCCTTGACGAAGGTCAACAAGGCTATACGACTGTCCCAAACCAACGCATCTATCTATGCAGCAGAAAGGTAACAAGCAGCTACCATACACTATGCCTTGACGAAGGTCAACAAACACAGCATGAATACTACGTGCTACCCGTCTGAAACGACGGAGGGCTACGAATGGTTTCTGGCGAAAACCTTTAACGTAAAGAACTTGATATCGTTGAAGGAACTGATAGCTTTTTGAAAATATAGTGACGACAACCGTTGCTAAAGAGGTCACTCCCGGTGAAGGGATCTCGGCTCTTTCCCCGTAGAATGGGGTGCAGGATATTCCAACTGAATACCGCGATGCAAAGCAAAAGTAATCGGCTATAGTGAAGTTAATGCCCTGACGCAAACTTCTGTCCAAGGGGTCACTCCCGGTGAAGGGATCTCGGCCCTTGCCTCGTCGACTGAGGAGCAGGATATTCCAATGAATACCACGATGCAAAACAAAAGTAAACGTCCTTGCAATAACAGCCTTTTGAAAAGTGTTCCAACAACATCAGATTAGGTTTGTTTTAACTTGCATTGATTCGAATCAATGCAGTCCCATCAATTGATCACACCAAAAAGAACGAAAATATACTGATGTACGTATATGCCATCCGCATTCGCCACTGGGTCCCGTCATTACCCGTTAGGTTAGCTTACTAACGACAGAGCGGGGACTGGACTAGCGCGGATGCAAAACATATGCAACATCTACTAATATATATACCAATATATTATATTTCGCTCATGGCGTGAAAGAAATGCAACATCACAGAGAATGAACAGCATCACAGAAACAATACAGATATCTGGGAACCCCGGGTTTCACAGAGCCGCTGAAACCCGACGTTCCCCTGGTCGTGTGGATAGCCTGTGCAATGAAATCCTAGACCCCTACGGGCGCGGCAAGTCACCCGCCAAAACCTGAAGCGAGGCAGCCCCCTTCAGCGCCGTGAATGGACCACCCAGCACTTCACGGAATCCGGTAACTTGGGCACCCCTCCTGGGTCAACCTGTACCCCCTACGAGTGCGGCGAATAGCCCGCCAATCCTAGAGTGAACCCCCCTCCGTCTCAATGCCATGAGATGCGGGCTTGTTGCCCTCCAGAACCCGGCTATCCGTGCACCCCTCCGCGGGGCAATCCTAGTACAGAAAGTAAAATATACATACAACGGGTACATCGACCGCAACCAGGTCGTGCCCCAAAATAATAATACAAACAGGCAGTGACGGCAGTCCACATGTCGGACGCTCGCCCCGCAATATCAAATGTACATAATACAACAAAACTGTACTAGCATTGCATCCAGGCTATCCCCACGACCGATCCGCAACATCACAGCAAATACATAGAACATCAATGTGAAAGTCACGTTCGCAAATCCGTCTAACCGGGCTATAGCAGTTAGACCGGATTTACCGATCGAGTGACATTCACGGTCGCAGATATAATGTAAATACTGTGAAAAATGTGTTTAAGATTTTCCGATTGACCAAAAATTAACAAGTGGGCCCCAAACTAATACTGTAGCACTCACAGAAATAATTGGCCCAATTTTAATATTCCAAAACCCACAAAATAATCCCAGAAAGCCTCTGTAAAAAATTGGTGCAGTGAACTCCACAGTACGCGGCGGAAGGGCGGCGGAATGGGGGTTCATGCGGCGCTTCCGCGCTCCCACTGTAGAATCATTTCATCGAAATTTTACAGAGTTCTTAGAATTTCCAGTACATCAATATTTTACAACCTGAAAAAATTTTCGAGACCAAAATATTTCAACAGAAACTGATGTGAACTAGAAATGCAAGTTTTGGAATTTTGGTCGATCGGAAATGCAAAACACATCAAACGAAGCTAGACGAAGTTAATGGCGAGGCTCTGATACCACTGTAAGTGCACGGCGGCGCCCCGGCCGTCAATCCGACGGCCAAACGCGGAAACGGTGGTAAACTTAAAATTTTGCGGACTTGGCAAAACGGCACCACCGCGCACTAAAACCGGATCGGGCCATTAAACTAAATCTAGCTAACTACAAAGAGAGGGAATAGAGATATACCGACGATCCAAGTCCTCCGGTCTTCTCGTCATCGTCCCGATCTCCTGCGGAATGTCCCGTCTCCTCCTCGTCGCCGGAAGTGCACCACATCGCCTACTTTGTTTACGGGCTCCCACCTCAATGCCGAGGCAACTCGGGCACGAAGCCGGCTACTCGACGTGCCCAAGGTTCGTCGTAGAATATGTAGTGAGCTTGTGTCTCTTTTTGGGATTGTGGAGTTGCCTTTTTGTGGAGGAAAAAAGAACTTTGAGAGAGGTGAGGAAAATGTATCATGCAAAAGAATGAGAATGACATTTTTCTCACAACCAAAAGAAAAACCCCACCACCTCACAAGTGGCCGGCCATGAGAGGAGGGTGAGAATGGAGAGTCAAGAGAGAGACCAAAAGAGGGAGCCATTCTCTACTAATCCCAAAGAGAGAGAGGAAAGCTATCATGCAAAAGAAATGATAGCAAGGAAAGTCTAACACTCCAACACCAACCACCAACCTCATCATCAACAACCATGATGAGCCAAAAGTCATGCCATCATGACAAGAGGAAGTCAAGGTCAATGAAAAGATGTCATGATACAACAATAAGCAAATACCCCCTCCACAAATACTTATTTGCAACAATGCAAATAAGCCCTCCTCCACCAATCTTCGGCCAATGAACGGAACAATGGAAATTGGCCGAAACGGAAAGCAAACTGGCAACTCCAAAAACTGGTCCCGTAATAAATTACAGGAAAACCCCGATACTGTGCATACACACCCGCATCTGTATTTCGACCGAAATACAAATGCAATGAGACAAAATCTACACTGTACTATACTAGGATCCGGCTTATACCAAAACCGGCTAGTAATATCTGTTCGATCCTGATCCGTGCAATACCGCATGTATCTGATCGAACCCTGCCATATACCAATACGGCCTATAGTACAAACTGTCCGATCCTGATCCGTGCAATACCGCACGTATCTGATCGGACCTTGCCATATCTCCATACGGCCTCTACAACCTTTCGCCCGAAAGCTGAGTAACTGAATGTGGGGGACTCTAAAGACTCGTCAACACCTCGGTTGTGGATTTAACCACTAGCACGTCAGAGGTATAAGCCAATACGTGACGGGCTACCAGGTACTGACCAAATGGGACGTCGATGAGGAAGCTCACCCCGACACCCAACTGAGCCTGTCAGTGACAATATCCGTGCAGTCCGGTCCGTTCGTCTATGAGCATCGCATGGCGGGCCTAGGGGGTTGGTAAAAGTCAGACCCCCAAAAGCGGTACAAGTCGTGTCGGAGTGTAGCCCAGAACACCCTGAGATACTACTGGAATACCTACCAGTAAATCTCCTTGCCTTGGCCAAGGACTTTGTGTAATGGCTCTCCTAGACACAGCACGACCTCACCCCCAATACCGGGAGAGACGAACCCCTGAAGATACGCTCACTGCCTCCATGTGGCTCGGGACTGTACCCAACTAAAACCTGTTTGCACGACTCCTTTGAGCCGTGGTAGGGTAGTAATCAAAGTACAGTGGGAACTCACACGAGACAAATGACGATCCCCAGGTCGATGAACTAACCTGCACACATGTCACCAGGGAACTGCCATCTGACGTCTGGTATATGACCAACTAGCATGTTCCCGGCGAGTCCTGTCCGGTGTACTCATAACCCAATGAGCACCTGTATACATCTTAGGTGATCCAACTGACACCAGTGGCTTGTGAGACCGGCCACCGCCCCTCGTCGGGGTCTCGACTGTATACACTAGTCTACTAATGGAGTATCGATGCCCAGTCTCGAAACTCCCACGACTAGGGACCTTTTAAGGATAAGCTTATAGACCCCCAGCTCCCACTTATATGATCGCCCTCATACTGCTGGTGGTCAAGCAAGAATCTTAGGGGCTCTATCAACGTGTAATAGCGACGTGTCATGTCACCTAAAGCAGTACACGATGATAAAGGTAAACCAGATAGCATACTATCATCTCGAGTAAGACTGTCCTACCGGGATAGGTCCTCCCTCAATCATTACAATCACGTACCTGTGACCTAATAATTGACTCTGAGGGCACTATCCCCAACATGAATCACATTCGCTAGATAGCTTCTTGAAGATACAATGATCGATTCTTGAATTTCTAGATCGTGCGAAAAGAATCAAGAACCCATTTCACATCGATCTAGATCATCGATCATTCTATTTTCAAGAATTTACAATTGCTATAAGACTTAAGAAAATGTTTAAAGATTCGTCAACACCATCATTCTACAATCATCTCGATTCCTCCACGAGCGGAGTTTATTCACACATCATCACAAAGAATGCATTCAAGAATTGAAAAGAAATCATGATGCTAGAATTAAAATGTAAACAAGTTTAAAGAATCTTCACCTTTATTACATCAACAAGAAGTTACAACTCTCAAGAATTACAAGAGGAAGGAAAATCGCTCGTTGAATCTTGCATCGCTCGGCTTCTTGAGTCTTGGATCGCTTCGACGTCGTGCTCCGATGAAGTCCGGATTTGCTTCTAAAGGGTTGTAGAAGACTTGCTTGGCTTGAACTCCATGAATCTTGAAGTGGTATTTGTGGATTGGATTAGGGTTAGGGTTTGGAGGTGGTTGTTGTTGGGTAGAAGAAGAAGAACCAGGGTTTCTACTCAACAACAATGAATCAATGAATGAAATGGAATTGAATAATGGATGATTCAATTTACAAGTGAGCCTAGGGTCCTATTTATAGATTTTCCAAACCCTAGGCCTTGAGTTTAAAATAGAAGTTCCCTCCAAACGTTTGTTGAAAGACTTCTAGAAGTAGTTAGTTAGGCTTAGCTTAGGGTTTAAGCTAGGGTTTAGGGAGAACTTTCTAGAATACAAGGCTAGTTTAGTGTAGGAACAAGGGTTTGCTGATCTGGCAGAAACTTCTGGGGCTTTCTGGAATTTGACATGTCTTGCTGAAGTGTGGGCCCTGAGAGAAGCATTGTGCACCAAAATTTTAGGGCTGACGTGGCATAACTGCTGCGGTTCCGCGGCAATGGCTGGCTTAGGCCGCGGAACCACGGCCATTTAGCCGAGTTGTGGCTTCATCTCTCTTGTGTTGGCTTCATATGTCTTAAGGTGTCTTTTTTATGATATATTGAATTCTTGAATGCCTTTTAGATCAAT
Organism: Agapanthus africanus; assembly: GCA_030015575.1. Taxonomy (NCBI): domain Eukaryota; kingdom Viridiplantae; phylum Streptophyta; class Magnoliopsida; order Asparagales; family Amaryllidaceae; genus Agapanthus; species Agapanthus africanus. The sequence goes on along the minus strand of JASDDO010000266.1, from coordinate 132,992 downwards.
ACCAGATTCCAAATCCTTGAGTTGGCGTATCTTTTAGCGGTGTAAATTTGAGCAAGCTTCTGATTTTCCTGCACGAACTTTGAAACACGGGTTGCGATATATAGAAATGATGCTATGCTATGAAATGCAGTCAATTTCCCTAGAAATGCCGGTTTTAAGGTCTAACACATGTAATCTGATATTTTGCGACTGTTTTGCTAATATGTGAAATATGAATGCCGAACACTTTTATATGAATGCAAATGATAGGGAAATTGCTGGTTAAAAGATGCAATGTTTTCGACTGATCACCTATAAATACCACCCTACACCATATCCCTCTCTATTCTGAAATCCATTGTCAAAACTCTCAAATTTTTCCAAGTCCAAAAAGTTGTACAAGTGGAGTTAGCCCAAGGTCAAGTTCCGTCGACAATTCAGGACAAATCCAGCGATACCGTGACTCCATGATGCTTTCAAAACCTTCCTCCACCTCCCCTCTCTTTTCTCAACCAGTAAGTTCTCCCTCCTCTCCTCTCTTTCTATTCTAAAACAATTTTTTATTAAAACTCGTCGGAAGCGGAGTTATTCCGACTTCCGATTCTAATTTCATTAAAAACCCAACTTTTCCTAACAACAAATCAATCATTTCTTTATATCTTGTTTAGCAACCATAAAACAACATTTAGAACAAGTTTCAATTCAAAATAAAATGCTATGCAACTTGTATTACACTTTTTCGTTTAAATACCACAAAGTTTACCTACGACATTACTTCATCATATTGCTCATATTACCTTTAGAAAACTCATGAGATAATGATCTATCTCATCACAACACTCATCATGACATAGTACGATGGTTTGAAAACAATATTTTTGTGGCTAAGGCGAATTTACTGTTAAATACCATAAGCTATCAAAACTGTATTTCTTTTAATTGTTTTAATCAAATTCCATACGATTATGTCCTTACAACCTATTTTGGGGAATCCGATTTTGTTGGTGCGGGTTATCGCATATCCATCGAACTAGTAGGACGAGATGCATACCTCCTCACGGAGCATACGATCTCGATGGAATTTTTATTACAATTTTTAAGAAAACGTGATTTCTATTAATAAATAAATTCTATTTTTAATAAATATATGTGTAAATATTATCAAAATATCTATTTTAAATATATAATATATTCCATGTTTTCTAAATCAAAAGAAAAGAATCACAAAATTTCATGAAAATACCATCAAGAATCAATACAAATCAATTTACATAAAAATACCATATACTATTCAATTTAGGTTTATGTCCACTAGAATATCTCATCTTATAAAAATTACATCTATGAAAACCCTAAAGACGATAAATAAATACTTGAGATTTATTTTGAAAATATATCAAAACTATTTTCCATAAAACCCCCTCAAGTTATATTAATTTACAATAAAGACCCTAGTAAATATAGGTTTAAGCGGGACCAATTCTCTTGAGCCTCACGGAGCCGGAGAATGTGGGTTCTTGCCTATTTAAGGAAGACAACTAAAACGGGGTTATCAATACGGTAATTATCTTGGAAAAAGACACAAATCCTGCCGTCCATGTGCAGCAATCACCGATAGCTCCAAAACTAATTCAGGACTTCAATTCTGTTTATGGTGTCTGACTCAATCTGAGTCTCAGTCTAATCTAAAATCAATCCATCCATGAATACAATTCAAATATAACTCTAATACAACATGAATCCATTTATACCATAATACTATCTATATCAACATGACTTGATTTGACCGAACCATAGATATACATGAACTTGATCACATGACCATCCATTTACATTCTTTCCATTTACATGAACAACTGATATCATGATTTCGGCAAGTCTTACATCTACAAATTATTACAAAACATCACAATAAACATTACGGGGTTTTTAAAGGGGTAGATTGGTACGACATGTATTAGAAGTGGCACGAGACTGTAACCTTAATACACCTAACCTGAATATCCGTGCTGTTGTTCCGTGGCTCAACGATTTCTTATGCTCCGTATACCTTAGTCCACGGGGAAAATTAGACTCCTCTTGTATATACTAATGCATTCTGTACCAAGCTACAAACAACCGCGTTAACATAATAATCATACATTATACCAGATATATTCTCTTTACCTGTTCAGACTATTTCTATCTCTCTTTGGGACTTACCGAGCGATTGTTCGCCGACGACATTCATTTTCTATTTTTTCTTTGGAATGTTGTCAGGAAGACCCGACTCTTTAGAGATCGAGCCCAACTCAGAAGACTTGGTGCAGTTCTCAGAAGACCCAGAGCTTTACTCACCTGTATATACTTTTACTTTAAGTTCATGCCATTGTTTAGGCATTGCTTCCCCTATTGTATTTACTTTTCAGTTGCTTTGTAAAGAATGTTTAATAAATAAAAAGTTGTTGTTCATTTACATCTCATGTCTTTCTTGTGTGCATTTATATTATATTGCTTATTTACGCTTAACGTATTTACTTTTGAGTAAATACGCCGCGTGCCTCGTCATGTCTCATTACCGTACACCGGGAAGTGGGGCATGACAAGATATAGCTTACGCACTTAGCGTGGTAAGCCGGTATCAGTCAGACCTAGGTGAAAACCATTGGACAGCAGTGAAAAACATTCTCAAGTACCTGAGAAGGACTAAGGAGATGTTCTTGGTTTATGGCAATGGAGACCTGCAGGTCGAGTCCTTTACCGATTCAAGCTTCCAAAGTGACAAAGATGACTGCAAGTCTTTCTCGGGTTTTGTGTTTACCCTCAATGGAGGGGCAGTGTGTTGGAAGGTTCCAAACAGGACACCGTCGCAGACTCGACGATGGAGGCTGAATACATTGCTGCCAGCGATGCCGCAAAAGAAGCCGTCTGGATTAAGAAGTTCATTACTGAACTTGAGGTGGTTCCGTCCATTGTTAACTCGATACCTTTGTATTGCGATAACAATGGGGCTATAGCTTTAGCGAAGGAACCACAGTCCTATAAGAAATCCAGACACATTTTAAGGCTGTATCACCTGATCAGGGAGATCGTTGATCGCCAGGAGATCGAGGTGCGGAGAGTGGACACAAAAGACAACACGGCGGATCCATTCACGAAAGCCCTTCCTCAAGCTCAGTTCGAGAGACTATTCGAGATGTTGGGTATGCGATACGTCAACAACTGGCCCTAGTGCAAACGTTGGGTACTCGGTACGCCAATATATGGTCTTAGTGCAAGTGGAAGATTGTTGGATATGTATGACGTAGAGGCCATTATTATATATGTATACATGTGGATGTTTGGACATATATATGTACAGAACAATCTTGCTCGATATGATAGTATGCTATTTGGTTTGTCTTTATCTTACCATGTGCATATGTTTTTCTTATGTATCATTTATACACGTTGATAAAGCCCATAGGATCTTGCTTGACTACCAGCGTTATGATGGCGATCATACTTATGGGAGCTGGATAGTCCATAAGCACATCCTTAAAGGTCCCAAGTCGTAGGAGTATCGAGATCGGGTATTGATACTCCAAGGTAGACTTGTATATACATTTCTAGACCCCGACGAGGGGCGATGGTTGGTCCCACAACAGTTGGTGTGATCACCTAAGATTGTATACAGGTGCTCACTGGGGGTGAGTACACTGGACGAACTCACCGAGAACTTCTAGATGGTACTATACCTATCGTCAGATGGAAGTTCTCAGGTGACATGAATACATGTTAGTCTTCAGACCTTAGATCATCATTTGTCTCGTGTGATTTCCTACCGTGCTTTGATCACTACCCTACCACGGCTCTACTGAGTTGTGCAAACAGGTTTTGGTTGGGTACAATCCCAAGCCACATGGAGGCAGTGAGTGATTGTAGGGGATTTGTCTCTCTCGGTATAGGGAGTCGATATCGCACTGTGTTCGATTGGTCAGGACCATAAGACTTTGGCCAAGGCAGTTGGGATTTACTGATAAGTTGATCAGTAGTTTCCCGGATTAGTCCTAAGCCACATCAACATGAATTATCGGGTTATTAGGGTCTGACGTTTACCACCCCGTAGTCCTGGTATGCGATACTCTCAGACGAAGAGACCGGACTGTACGGAGATTGTCATGAATAGGCTCAGTAGGGATCCAGATGAGTTTGCTCATCGGCCTTCCTTTTCGACAGGTATCCGGGTAGCCGTTACGTACAGCTAGTGCCGCTGACGTGCTTGTGGTTATGGATTTATCCAGTAACTCACTGCTGGCGTACTGTCGAGTTTTTAGAGTCCCACACAGAGGGTTTCCCTGGTTCAGACGAAATGATATAGTAGCCGTATTGGATACGTGCATGTTCCCGCCAAATTTTTTGGCTAAAAGCTACTTGTTCCCTTATAAAAAAAGGGGGGAGAGACCTCAAAATTTGGCCTCACGTGTTAAACACGTGGGCGCTCATATGAAAAGCATATGCGCGCTGAAAACAAATAACTAAGGGCCAAACATGCCTCACGTGTTAAACACGTGAGCGCTCATATGCAAAGCATTTGAGCGCTGAACATAAATAACTAATGGTCAAACAGGCCCCACATGCTAAACACGTGAGCGCTCATATGTAAAGCATATGAGCGCTAAAAATAAACTAAATAAAACAACTAATGGCCAAACATGCCTTATGTGCTAACTACGTGAGCGCTCATATATAAAGTATATGAGCGTTGAAAATAAACAGGCTAAAATCCACACTAGGGGTTACGTGTTAGACACGTGAGTTCTCTTGCTACTCACATGCAAACCATGTGAGCACCCCAATTTAAAATGCTCCAATTAAAATTAAATTCTTTTTGGGAAATATTTTCCCTGATCTTTCTAATATGGAAAGATCTTTCTCTAACGAAGAATCTTGGATTTAAAATCCAATGGTGATAAAATATTACCAATTAAACCATCTGATAGAATTAAATTCTATATGGAAAATATTTTCCTGATCTTTCTCAAACTAGAAAGATCATCTCTGATCATCTGATAGAGTAAAATTCTATCGTAGGAAAATATTTTCCTAATCTTGTTAAACTAACAAGATATTCATACGATAGAATAAATAAGAAATCTTTTCTGTTAAATGGAGAGCCTTTAGATTAAAAATCCAACGGTGAATAAAATTTACCAAATCAATTGGATTGATTATGAAATCAATCATGATCTCTCAATGAGGGATTTTCTTAACAAATTAATTCTTTTTCTTCTCATATAAATAGAAGCAAGGAGAGGAGGAAAGAGACACACAGGGAGAGAGGGGAAGAAAAATACAGAGAGAATTTAATTCTCTCAAAGAAGAAGAACCCCCTCCTAAAAAACCCTAGGTAAAGAGAAAACACAGAGATCATTTTATCTCTCCTTCGCCTCTCTAAGGGTTTAACCTTTCATATAAGAACTTAGTTCTTCCTCTGGTTGAGATCTGCAGAAGCAGATCTCCCCACAAGTTGAGAATTTAATTCTCATCGGAAAGATTCTGTCATGCAGATTCAAAGCCTAGAAGAAAGAAATGAGTTCAAAGAATTTAACTCTTACAGAAAAAAGCATATAGGAATTTAATTTCTCTAAAACTAGGGTTTAACCCTATAAAAAGAATTTAATTCTTGCAAAGAACAAAAGGAGAACTTGATTCCTCAGAATCACAGAAGAACAGCCTGGTGTTTTGGTAGTGTTTAACACTATAACAAGACTTTACGTGTTTCCCACGTGAGTATTTCTAATGAACAAAAAGAAAATGGCTGACACTGCCTCACGTGTTTCCCATGCGGGTGTTAAAAGATGAGCAAGGAACACTTCTTAGGATAGTCACGTGTTTTGCATGCTACCCTCAATCAAGTGCTTAGCACTTCTGTAAAAGGAAGAGGAAATAAGATAGGAAGGCATTTCCCCCATTTGGGACGTCTCACATGTTTTACACATGAGCGCTACGAGAATTAAGTGTTTAGCACTTACATAAAGGAAGAGGCAATAAAGCCAAGGGGCAGAACCCAATTTTGGGGCGCCTCACGTGTTTCACACGTGAGCGCCAAAAGAATCATGTGCTCAACACTTATATAAAAAGGAGAAATAATTGGGGAGCACCCATATTTGAGCGCCTCATGTGTGTCACGTGAGCGTCACACAACCCTAGTGTTTAACACTAATCAGGTGCCTCACGTGTGTCAGGTGAGCTCCACAGAACTTTAGTGTTTAACACTACTCCAGTGCCCACATTGAATGCACGTGAGCGTTGTATGCATCAGCACTTAGCACTGTTGGGTAATTATGGAGACCCAAATCTAACCCAAATTGACTAATTTCTTCCAAAGTCAAAACCCCTCTGTGTTCATCATTCCCCAAATTGATCTTAGTCCCAAACATAACTAATGATCTGTCAAATGATGATATCCAAAATAAGGTTCATCCCACATCCCCTAAGTTAATCTTAGTCTCTAAAAATGACTAATAATTCTTAGATGATCCACTATGATCTTTTCCCTCCGACACGGGAATTGGTTCAAGGGTACATCTCTCTATACCTCTGATACATGTCGTTGTAATTCTTCAACGTCTTCAGAGAGGTGGCGGGTCTCGACAACCAACTGCTTTTTGGTGCACTTCCCAAATTGACGTGCACGTCCCAAACTAAACTATATCCCAGACTGGATGCATCCTACATCCTTGTCACTCATTCCGTCATGTAATAAATACACGTGCGCGTAAGATGAACAACGGACCGAAACGTCCTTAAACTACAACATACCGAATTGTCCTCAAACTACAATGATTACTTCCAAAATGGCGACAATAGACCGTTACGTCCTTAAACTACAATAGACTGAAACGTCCTTAAACTAAACGTTGCCTCCAAAATGGCGACAATGGACCGCAACGTCCTTAAACTAAAACCTCACCTCAAAAATAGTGATCTACAGACCGAAATGTCCTCAAACTAGAACTTCGCCTCCAAAATGACGATAAGAGACCGAAACATCCTTAAACTAAAACAACAGCTCCTCTAGCGCGTCGATATAATTTTGCAGGTCCGTGCGCTTATCGTCAGGCAGCACGGGCTTCTTGGTCTTCTTCTTTCCCTTTGAAGACTTTGAAGGCTTGACCTGAGTGTTTTGACCCTCGTTAGCAGTTTTCGATGTAGGACCGGTTTCAGCATCTCTTCAATGATCTCAGGAACTAGCGGGCTTTTCCACCTGATCGCTGGACATAATTGAAGATCCTTCAGCATTCTTTTGGTTTTAGCTAAAAGGAAAACTTCCTACGAGCTTCTTCCACAAACGAACATGATGCCCCCAGCGTCCGCTTTGTTTTGACCGTTTCTTCTCACTCCAGCAGGATGCAGACACGACGTCAACAAAGACTCCAGGGTCAAAACAATGCAGAGCCATGACAAAGTCCCTAGTTCCAAGTCTCGACGGTTCACAGACAACCTAGAGACCACCTCGACACTCGTCTCGTTACAGCATACATAGTGTCAACAACGGTGTTTCTTCTCACTCCAGCAGGATGCAGACGCGATGTCAACAAGCGACCCCAGGGTCAAAACAAAGCGGAGCCATGACAAAATCCCTAGTTCTAAGTCTCGACGGTTCACAAACAACCTATAGATCACCTCGACACTCGTCTCAGGTACAGAAGACATAGTGTCAACAACGGCATTTCTTCTCACTCCAGCAGGATGCAGACGCGACGTCAACAAGAGACCCCAAGGTCAAAACAAAGAGGAGCCATGGAAAAGTCCTAAGTTCCAAGTCTCGACGGTTCATAAACAACCTAGAGATCACCTCGACACTTATCTCGCCAGCAGACATAGTGTCAACAATGGCGTTTCTTCTCACTCCAGCAGGATGCAGACGCGATGTCAACAAGCGACCCTAGGGTCAAAAGAAAGAGGAGCCATGGCAAAGTCCCTAGTTCCAAGTCTCGACGGTTCATAAACAACCTAGAGATCACCCCGACATTCGCCTCGTTACAGCAGACGCAATATCAATAACGACATTCCTTCTCACTCCAACAGGATGCAGACGCGGCGTCAACAAAGACCCCAGGGTCAAAAAAAAGCGGAGCCATTGCAAAGTCCTTAGTTCAAGGTCTCGACGGTTCACAGATAACCTAGAGACCACCTCAACACTGGTCTCGTTACAGCAGACATAGTGTCAACAACGACGTTTCTTCTCACTCCAACAGGATGCAGACGCGACGTAAACAAAGACTCCACGGTTGAAACAAAGCGGAGCCATGGCAAAGTCCCTAGTTCCAAGTCTCGACGATTCACAAACAACCTAGAGAACACCTCGACATTCGCTTCATTACAGCAGACGCGATGTCGACAAAGGAAGCAAAGGCCAAATTCCTAGCTTCAGGGTCTTGACAACAACTCAAATAAAACCCGAAAGGCTATCAGAGATCATCCCACACCAGTGCGGAGTGGTTATAACTCATCGGGGCTCCCAAACTGAGCCTAACCTCAAGTAAAAAGCGACATGGCGAAATTCCAAACGCTTGCTCTCTCGACGGTAATATGACCTAAGGAGATTACTTGAAAACGTCTTATCCAGCCCCCGAAGGGATCAGAGACACGGCAGTCGCGGGGCTACTCGAACAGCAGCGTAAAGTCTGCATATCGGGGAATGCATCAGCCAACGCGATGGTACAACAGACTAAAACCCTAGTACCAAAAATCCTAACGGACCTCTGTCGCAAAGAGTAGGGGTTATTTATAATATTAGGATATTCCTGCGAGAACTTCTTGACTCGTCTCGACTTGTAGGGAAAAACATCTTCATGAAATGCTCACGGCTCATGAAGGTGAAAAACCTTAGGCGACGGGGATATCAACCTGTTTCCTAAGCACTGTGGCCCTATAAGTAAGTCCAAACTGGCTCTAGTATACTATCCATGGGCTACATTCTCCAAAGTCGAATACCGATAAGGAGGAAAAACCACTTACAAGTCCTCTCGACTCGTAAGGGGGAGAATTCTCTTGTAAGATCCTTACGACTCTCAAGAGAAAACGCACTTAGGAGTCCTCACGACTTCTAAGGAGAAAATACACCTACAGGATCCTCTCGACTTGTAGGGAGAAAAGTCTTTATGAGACCCTCTCGGCTCATAAAGTTGAAAAGTCTTAAGTGGCAGATCCAAACCTATTTCCTAAACCATCGTTGTCCTACAAGAAGGACTAAACTGACTCTTGTACACTATCCACGGGCCACATCCTATAATGAAATGAAGAAGCTACTTACGGGTCCTTATGATTCGTAAGGAAAAAAATACCCGAGTGAGATCCTTACGACTCACGAAGGCAATGAACACTTAGAAATCCTCACGATTATCCGTACGAATCATGATACGTGCACAAGTGCACGTATATGATCGAACCCTGCCGTAAAACCATACGTCCTCTACATCGTTTTTCCCGAAGCAGGGAAACCCTCTGTGGACTCTAAAGACTCGTCAATACGCTAGCAGTGGGTTTAACCACAAGCACGTCAGTGGCACTAGCTGTACGTAAAGGCTACCTAGGTATTGAGCGAAAGGAAGGCCGACGAGCAAACTCATCCTGACCCCTACTGAGCCTGTCTGGTGACAATATTCATACAGTACGGTCTCTTCATCTAAGAGTATCATATATTAAGTCTAAGGAGATGGACAAAATCAGACCCCTAATAACGCGACATTTAGTGTCGGTATGAAGCCCATCACAAATTGAGAAACTACTGATCCTGGATCAGTAGTTCTCGACTACCTTGATCAAGGGTTTTCTGGTGATGGCCACCCTGCACAATGTGACATCAACACCTAATACCGGGAGAGATGAATCCCCGACTATCCGCTCACTGCCTCCATGTGGCTCGGGACTGTACCCAACTAAAACCTGTTTGCATGAATCCTTTGAGCCGTAGTAGGGTAGTAATCGAAGCACAGTGGGAACTCACACGAGACAAATGACGATCTCAGGTCAACAGACTAATCTGTACACATGTCACCAGGGAACTGCTATCTGACAATAGGTATAATACCAATTAGCATGTTCCCGGCGAGTCTGTCCAGTGTACTCATAACCCAAAGAGCACCTGCATACTATCTTAGGTGAACAAACTAACACCAATGGCTTATAAGACCGGCCACCTCCCCTCGTCGGGGTCTCGATCGGTACACACTAGTCTACTCTAGAGTATCGATGCCCAGTCTTGATACTCCCACGACTAGGGACATTTAAGGATGTGCTTATAGACCACCCAGCTCCCATGTATATGATCGCCATCATAATGCTGGTAGTCAAGCATGAATCCTATAGGCTCTATCAACATATAATAGTGAACTGTAATGTCACCTAAAGCATGTACATGATGATAAAGATAAACCAGATAGCATACTATCATTTTGAGTAAGACTGTTCTACCTGTATAGGTCCTCCTTCAATCATCTAATCGCGTGCACGCGATTACAATAATTGAATTGAGGGCACTATAGCCAACATAAACGTTGCCTCCAAAATGGCGACAGCGGACCATAATGTCCTTAAACTAAAACCTCACTTCAAAAATGGTGATCTACAGACCGAAATGTTCTCAAACCACAACTTCGCCTCCAAAATAGCGATAAGGGACCGAAACGTTCTTAAACTAAAACAACAGAGCCCAAGTGCTCTCTTGTTGGATCTGAAACAAAAATGATCCTAACACCCTGTTAAGTAGATCTTAGTCTCAAATTAAACTAGCGTATCCTTAACAAAAAACCAACCGAGCCTCCAACTGCTCGTATACATTTAAGTCGATCTTGATCTCAAAACGGACCGACGATCCTTAAATAAACCCAAACCCAAATCTAAAAATATATGGATCTGGAGTAATCCATGCCCTATGGGTGATAACATAAATTAGTCTCCGTATACAATCCACGGGCAACCAAAAATAAAACAAACACACACGACACGAAGTGAACTTTTAGAGCAGGAGAAAGTGGTTATCGCGATGCGATAACGTAATTAACTGCAGGGGCTTGCGCCTGCAGGGAAGAGCGTCCCCACAATCAAAACCCCCTCACAAACGAGGGGGAATCTGACGAAGTCTGCTACAACGGCCGCATCCGTCCAAACCTCCAATATACGGTGTCATAAATCAACTTGGCATCTTCGGAGAGGTGGACGGATAAATACAAATAGCATCTGCCCCCAAATTCAGGGGGCCACAAAGAGGCTCGCGATACCTGAATGGACTATTTCAAAATGGATAGTCGTCCGAACTCCTACTGTGGGTGAAGTCGTCAAAGGTGCTTCCCCTACCAGAAAATCGTCCTTTAAAAGATTGGCCGTTCCCTCTCAATGGACGTTAGTCTTCGACATGCCGACACCAACAGTAGCCCCTCACCAAAACAGGGGGCATGACGAAGCCTCTTCCACAACTGAGGTGGTCCCATCTGCAAGGCACGCTCGACATCGCCACTGGCGTCGAGTGAGAAGAGCCGAGGCCAATCCCCCTCTGGACTTACTTCACCAGCTCCAATGGTGGAAGTTGACGCTGTTGTTCCAACCGGGAACAACTTTGATCTGCTTAGGAGGGTGCGAAAGAACTCTCCGACCGCAGTGCTGAAGAAATCTCCACTTCCTGCTGAAAATATGACGCAGGCAAAGCCGGAGCCCCCTCAGCGGCTGTCCTCCCAAATCCACAGAGTCTGGCGGAAAGTCCAAGATTCTGTGATAAAAAAGAACTACTCTCGTCAACCGGATAAAATGAAGGTTCGACAAGAGGAGGATCATCCCTCCGCCATACCATGGAAGGCCTCGTTCACACAGGCGCCTGCTGCAATGGCTCTTTCAACTTTGACCTCCCACAAAAATAGAAGGCTGGAGAATCACCCACTATCGGCGGCAAATCCAAAGGTGATGGATCCAAACACCCTAAGTCTGGGGGCATGGTTGTACACATGGTCTACATTGCTTCCAGGAAAGAGGAAAGCCGTGCTTCCATGGGTCATCGACCGCAAACTCGGACGTTGACAAAAGCTCAGGAGCAGCAACGAAAGCTCCAGGAGATGCTGATGAAAATAGCAGCACTCACCGGGCAGAAAGAAAGCCCAGAAGCGACATCTGAATAGCGCCAGAAGCAAGAAACCGATACAGAGTTCTTGCGAAGGGTGCTAGAAAGTAAAGACAAGGAGGCCGCGGAATAAGCTGCTAATATAAAGCAGATGGCGCTCATGTTCCAAGACATTGTTGGAATGATGATCCTGCCAGAGCCTTCAGCTGAAGACCCCCCGATAATTATCGAGGACGACAGAGGGGAAACATCAAACCCTCTTCCAACTTTATCGACAGCCAGGGAGGAAACGATCTCCAAAGCTGCCCTTGATGATTACATAGCTCAACAACTACGAGCTCATCAGGCAAGTGAAGCGGCCGGCCAAGTTGTCAGAACCGAGCGACCGTACCCAGGCTGATACGATCAAATCAAATACCCGTCAGGATATACGATCCCCAAGTTCCATGTGTATAAGGGGACAGGCAATCCACATCAGCACGTCGCACAGTTCAGAGCTTTGTGTGGCAATACTGGAGGCGACGACAAATTGCTGCTTCACCAGTTCGTTAGCAGCTTGTCGGAGACGGAAATGGAACTGCTGTTCACACAGCGGTTCGCCAGCGCAAGCGAGCGCACCCCGATCACGGCATTAATCAATGCTAGGGTGAAACCAAGAGAGACCTGGGTTTAATATGCAATTCGATGGCGGAACCTATGGTCAAAATGCAAACAACGCATTGAAGAAACTCTGGCCGTGGGCATATTTGTAGGGACCCTCGATCCTCAGGCGACTGTATCCCAGTTTATGATGTTCTTCAAGCCGACCACCTTCCAGGCTTTGATCGACAAGCTGGCCTAAATGGACCAGATGGGCCACGGCCGTCCTCTTCAAAAATAGACCTTTGGAATGTAAAGAGCAAAGGGAAAGCAGCCTTCGTTGCCAATACTCAACAACAATCGAGTGATCCAAAACCGGTTGCTCGCCAAAGCAACGCACGCCCGTGCCAATCCCTCGAAGAGAAGCTAGGACGTGCTTACTCGTTTCCTCGTGATAAAACGAGAAGACTGTTCGAACTAGCATTGCGCAATAAATTCATCACACTGTCGGACCCGAGACGTCCACTGCAGCCCGGTGATGTCAACAATCCCAACTATTGCTCCTATCACCGAATGGTGAGCCACCCCATTAAGGATTGCTACATCTTCAAGAACTGGGTAGAGGACCAGTACCGCCAAGAGAAATTCGCGATGTCCGAGAACTGGAGGGTGAACCCGCCACAGAGGCACGCTCCTAAAAAGGTAGATACGCTTAGGGCATCATGTTCGTTTGTGGAAGAAGCTGTCCTTTCAGCTAAAACCAAAAGAATGCTAAAGGATCTTCAAGCATGTCCAGTGATCAGGTGGAAAAGCCCGCTGGAGCCCGAGATCATTGAAGGGATGCTGAAACCGCGTCCCACATCTAACGAGGGGAAAAACACCCAGGTCAAGCCTTCAAAGTCTTCAAAAGGAAAGAAGAAGACCAAGAAGCCCGTGCAGCCTGACGATAAGCGCACATACATGCAAAAATATATCGACGCGCTGAAAGAGTACAACCAGAAGGCGCGGACCCCGGTCACTCTCGAAGAGTTTCTTAAGCATATCCTTAAGAATGGAGATAGTGATGATGATGAGGGAAATGGCTCGTTGGGAGAAACCGAAGATTATGTAGCAAGTTGCCGCATGATTTCTCATTCGTCGTTAAATAACGAAGAAACTCCCTCGGCGTCGGGAAGCAACGCAGAGGAACTGGGGGCAGGATCGGTGCCAAAATCCCCGGAGCTGCTAGAAGGCCTAATTGACAGGCTGCTAAACGAAGACTGTCACACCATGCTTCCCAATATACGGGGAAGGGACGTAGCGAGCCCCGCTACGTATTTACTCAGAAGTAAACACGCTAAGCGTATCTAAGCAATATAAAGTAAAGTACACAAGAGACAGGAATGTAAATAAACAACAACTTTATTTATTAAACATTCTTTTACAGGTACAACTGGAAATGAAAATACATGGATGGAAAGCAATGCCTAAACAATGGCATAACTGAAATGAAATATGTATAAGTAAAGTCAATGCTCAGGATCTTCTGTGAACTACTCCAAGTGTTCATGGCTGGTCTCGAGTTTCTCAGAGTCGAATCCTCCTGACAACATTCCAAAGAAGAGGAGAAATAGGAATGTCGTCAGCGAACAATCGCTCGGTAAGTCCTAAAGAAATAGAGAAGTAGAATAGAAAGAAAGAGAATATATCTATTATAATGTTTGATTGTTATGTTAACGCAGTTGTTTGTAGCTTTGTACAGAATATGCTAGTGTATACGAGAGGAGTCCAACTTACACTGTGGACTTTGCTAACCCGTAGTATAAGGCTCCGTCGAAAATACCACGGAACAACGACATGGATGTAATTACGTCTTAAGTGACCACCTTGTGCCACCTTTAACATGTTTCGTACCAGTCTACCCCTTTATAAACCCCGTAATATCTTATTGTATTGATTGTACTGATTGTATTGTATTGTCTGTATTGTCTTGTAGTAAATGGAAGACTTGCCAAAACCATGATATCAGTAAATGAAATGGATGTAAATGGATAGTCATGTAAACGGAGTATATCCATAGTTCGGTTCAGTCAATATAGATTGATATAGATTGATTAGACGGTAATATGACCTAAGGAGATTACTTGAAGACGTCTTGTCCAGCTCACGAAGGGATCAGAGACACGACAGTCGCGGGGCTACTCGAACAGCAGCATAAAGTCTGCATATCAGGAAATACATCAGCCAACGTGACGGTACAACGGACTAAAACCCTAGTACCAAAAAACTTAACGGACCTCTGTCGCAAAGAGCAGGGGTTATCTATAACGTTAGGATATTCCTGCGAGAACTTCTCTACTCGTCTCGACTCGTAGGGAAAAATATCTTCATGAAACCCTCACGGCTCATAAAGGCGAAAAGCCATAGGCGACGGGGATATCAACCTGTTTTCTAAGCACTGTGGCCCTACAAGTAGGTCTAAACTGGCTCTTGTATACTATCCACGGGACACATTCTTTAAAGTCGAATACCAATAAGGAGGAAAAACCACTTACAAGTCCTCTCGACTCGTAAGGAGGATAATTCTCTTGTAAGATCTTTACGACTCTCAAAAGAAAACGCATTCAGGAGTCCTCACGACTTCTAAGGAGAAAATAAACCTACGGGATCCTTTCGACTAGTAGGGAGAAAAGTCTTTATGAGACCATCTCGAGTCTTTATGAGACCCTCTCGGCTCATAAAGTTGAAAAGTCTTAGGCGGCAGATCCAAACATATTTCCTAAGCCATCATTGCCCAACAAGAAGGACCAAACTGACTCTTGTATACTATCCACGGGCCACATTCGCCAATAAAATGAAGAAGCTACTTACGGGTTCTAACGATTCGTAAGGAAAAAACACCCGAGTGAGATCCTTACGACTCACGAAGGCAATGAACACTTAGAAATCCTCACGATTTCTAAGGAGAATATACACCTATGAGATCCTCTCGACTTGTAGGGAGAAAAACATTCTTGAGACCCTTATGGCTCAGGTAGATGAAAAAGCCTTAGGCTACAAGGATCCTAAAATTGTTTCCTAAGCCATCAATTCTATGGCCATGCATAACTCTGCACTACTTTACCCACGTACATACGTACGTGGGCAAACTAGTAGGGGGCATTTGTTCCCGCCAAATTTTTTGGCTTAAAGCTACTTGTTCCCTTATAAAAAAAGGGGGAGAGTCATCAAAATTTGGCCTCACGTGTTAAACACGTGGGCGCTCATATTCAAAGCATATGAGCGCTGAAAACAAACAACTAAGGGCCAAACATGCCTCACGTGAGAGCCTATATGCAAAGCATATGAGCGCTGAACATAAATAACTAATGGCTAAACAGGCCTCACGTGCTAAACACGTGAGCGCTTATATGTAAAGCATATGAGTGCTGAAAATAAACTAAATAAAACAACTAATGGACAAACAGACCTCACGTGCTAAACAAGTGAGCGCTCATACGTAAAACATATGAGCGCTGAAAATAAACAGGCTAAAACCCACACTAGGAGTCACATGTTAAACACGTGAGTTCTCTTGCTACTCACATACAAAGCATGTCCAATTTAAAATGCTCCAATTAAAATTAAATTCTATTTGGGAAATATTTTCCTTGATCTTTCTAATATGGAAAGATCTTTCTCTAATAGAGAATCTTGAATTTAAAATCCAATGGTGATGAAATAACACCAATTAACCATATGATAGAATTAAATTCTATATGGAAAATATTTCGATGATCTTCCTCAAACTAGAAAGATCTTCTATGATCATCTGATAGAGTAAAATTCTATCGTAGGAAAATATTTTCCTAATCTTGTTAAACTAACAAAATATTTATATGATAGAATAAATAAAAAATCTTCTCTGTTAAACAGAGAGCTTTTGGATTAAAAATCCAACGGTGAATAAAATTCACCAGATTAATTGGATTGATTATGAAATCAATCATAATCTCTCAATGAGGGGTTTTCTCAATAAATTGATTCTTTTTCTTCTCATATAAATAGGAGCAAGGAGAGGAGGAAAGAGACACACATGGAGAGAGGGGAAGAAAAATACAGAGAGAATTTAATTCTCTCAAAGAAGAAGAACCCCCTCCTAAAAAACCCTAGGTAAAAAGAAAACACAGAGATCATTTTATCTCTCCTCCGCCTCTCTAAGGGTTTAACCCTTCATATAAGAACTTAGTTCTTCCTCTGGTTGAAATCTGCAGAAGCAGATCTCCCCACAAGTTGAGAATTTAATTCTCATCGGGGAGATTCTGTCATGCAGATTCAAAGCCTAGAGGAACGAACTGAGTTCAAAGAGTTTAACTCTTACAGAAAAAAACATATGGGAATTTAATTCCTCTAAAACCAGGATTTAACCTTATAAAAAGAATTTAATTCTTGCAAAGAACAAATGGAGAACTTGATTCCTCAGAACCACAGAAGAACAGCCTGGTGTTTCGTTAGTGTTTAACACTATAACAAGACCTCGCGTGTTTTCTATGTGAGCGTTTCTAATGAACAAAAAGAAAACGGCTGAGACTACCTCACGTGTTTCCCACACGGGTGTTTAAAAGTGGAGCAAAGAATACTTCTTAGGACAGTCACGTGTTTTGCACGCTACCCTCAATAAAGTGCTTAGCACTTCTGTAAAAGGAAGATGAAATAAGATAGGAGGGTATTGCCCCCATTTGGGGCGTCTCATGTGTTTTACACGTGAGCTCTGCGAGAACTAAGTGTTTAGCACTTACATAAAGGGAAAGGCAATAAAGCCAAGGGGCAGAACCCAATTTTGGGGCGTCTCATGTGTTTCACACATGAGCGTCACAAGAATCAATTGCTCAACACTTATATAAAAGGGAGAAATAATTAGGCGGCACCCATATTTGAGCGCCTCACGTGTGTCATGTGAGCGTTACACAACCCTAGTGTTTAACACTAATCAGGTGCCTCACGTGTGTCACGTGAGCGCCACAGAACTTTAATGTTTAACACTACACCATTACCGACATAGAATGCACGCGAGCATTGTATGCCTCAGCACTTAGCACTATTGGGTAATTATGGAGACCCAAATCTAACCCAAATTGACTAATTTCTTCCAAAATCAAAACTCCTCTGTGTTCATCATTCCCTAAATTGATCTTAGTCCTAAACATAACTAATGATCTGTCAAATGATGATATCCAAAATATGGTTCATCCTACATCCCCTAAGTTAATCTTAGTCTCCAAAAATAACTAATGATTCTTAGATGATCCACCATGATCTTTTCCCTCCGACACGGGAATTGGTTCAAGGGTACATCTCTCTACACCTCTGATACATGTCGTTGTAATTCTTCAATGTTTTCAGAGAAGTGGCGGGTCCCGACAACCAACTGCTTTTTGGTACACTTCCCAAATTGACGTGCACGTCCCAAACCAAACCACATCCCTGCCTGGATGCATCCCACATACTTATCGCTCATCCCGTCACGTAAAAAATACACGTGCGTGCAAGATGAACAACGGATCGAAACGTCCTTAAATTACAACAGACCGAAATGTCCTCAAACTACAACGTTGCCTCCAAAATGGCGACAACGGACCGTAACGTCCTTAAACTAAAATCTCACCTCAAAAATGGTGATCTACAGACCGAAATGTCCTCAAACTACAACGTTGTCTCCAAAATGGCGACAACGAACCGTGACATCCTTAAACTATAACCCCACCTCAAAAATGGTGATCAACAGACCGAAATGTCCTTAAACTACAACGATTGCCTCTAAAATGGCGACAACAGACCGAAACGTCCTCAAATTAAACATTTTGGTTACGGCAGCGCCCCGGCCATCAATCCGTGGCCAAATGCAGAACAAAAATTTAGAAAACTGGTGCTACCACAACCCCGAATACGGATCGACTATAAACCCTAAACATAGCAAACTAATAAAGGAGTTATGGAATGTTATACCGAATGATCCATGTCCTTCGGTCTTTAACAAGCTTCCCAAGCTCCTCAAGGCCACCATGATCAAGTTTGGTCGCCGGTCTCCCTCCATCGAAGATGATCCACCCGAGAGTCTATGAATCGAGCTTTTACTCCAAAACTAAAGTAACTAGGGTATCTAGTTTGCTAGACTTGATAGCCTAGGAGATGTGGAGTTTAATAAGGGATTAATTTGTCTCTAAACACCATAGATTTTTCAACACATGAGAGGGTTAGGGTGGAGGAAGAAGAAGAAGCCATTGGAGAGAAGAGTGTGAAGCTTTTTGGCAACCAAAGAAAGAGGGCAACCAAGTGTTTGTTGTTGTTATAGTGTGAGTGAGTAAAAGAATAAAAGCAACTCAAGAAATAATATCTCAACTCACAAATATCTCACACCACTCACAACAAATATCAAGCATGAGTCATGCCTTGAACCATGCTTCAATCAATTCACATCATACTCATCTCTCCACCTCATTAACCTTTAAACTAAAAGGTTAAAACTAAATGAGGTTAGCAACTTCTAAAATCAATCTTGTAATAAATTACAAGAATGCCCCTCATCCATATATACATACCCGTATCCGTATTCCAAAGAATTCGAATACAATGAGACGGAAGTAATCCAATAATATAATACTAGGATCCGGCTTAAACTAAAGCCCACTAGTATTATCCGTCCGAATCATGATACGTGCACAAGTGCACGTATCTGATCGAACCCTACCGTAAAACCATACGGCCTCTATATCGTTTCACCCGAAGCAGGAAAACCCTCTGTGTGGGACTCTAAAGACTCGTCAATACGCTGGCAGTGGGTTTAACCACAAGCACGTCAGCGGCACTAGCTGTACGTAACGGCTACCCAGGTATTAAGCGAAAGGAAGGCCGACAAGCAAACTCATCCTGACTCCTACTGAGCTTGTCTGGTGACAATATCCGTACAGTACGGTCTCTTTGTCTAAGAGTATCGCATCTAAGGGGTGGATAAAGTCAGACCCATAATAACGCGACATTTAGTGTTGGTATGAAGCCCATCACAAACCGAGAAACTACTGATCCTGGATCAGTAATTCCCGACTACCTTGATCAAAGGTTTTCTGGTGATGGCCACCCCTGCACAACGCGATATCAACCCCCAATACCGGGAGAGACGAATTCCCGACGATCCGCTCACTGCCTCCATGTGGCTCGGGACTGTACCCAACTAAAACCTGTTTGTACGACTCCTTTGAGCCGTGGTAGGGTAATAATCATAGCACAGTGGGAACTCACACGAGACAAATGACGATCTCAGGTCAACAGACTAATCTGTACATATGTCACCAGGGAACTGCTATCTGACAACAGGTATAATACCAACTAGCATGTTCCCGGCGAGTCCGTCCAGTGTACCCATAACCCAACGAGCACCTGCATACTATCTTAGGTGAACAAACTAACACTAATGGCTTATGAGACCGGCCATCGCCCCTTGTCGGGGTCTTGATCAGTAGACACTAGTCTACTCTGGAGTATCGATGCCCAGTCTCGATACTCCTATGACTAGAGACATTTAAGGATGTGCTTATAGACCACCCAGCTCCCACATATATGATCGCCATCATAATGCTGGTAGTCAAGTAGGAATCTTATGGGCTCTATAAATATGTAATAGTGAACTGTAATGTCACCTAAAGCATGTACATGATGATAAAGATAAACCAGATAGCATACTATCATTTTGAGTAAGACTGTTCTACCTGTATAGGTCCTCCCTCAATCATCTAATCGCGTGCCTGTGATTACAATAATTGACTTAAGGGCACTATAGCCAACAATCTCCTACTTGCACTAAAGGCTAACTATTACGGTGTCGCATACTCACAGCTTGTGTGATACCGAACACCTAACTTCTCTACTAATCAGTTTCACAAAAACCTGTTTGTGAAACTATTGTGTTCGAGAAATAGCCTCAGTGAGTGGATCTGTTCCAATGTTTCTTTCTATATTTCTCAATATCTCAACTTTGAGGAGAACACTATCGCCCAAAATGAGCAATACCCGTCTTAGAATATTCTGGATATCTGATGGAACCTAGTTCATAAATGAACTCCAAATCCAACAAACTTCTTAGACTTTATTATCCACTGAATTTAATCAATATCCTGCACCAAGCCTTCCTCAGTATCCACTTAGACCACCTGTCCAACATACTGTCCCTCAAAAGAGGGAAAACTATAACTCAGATAGTCTCTCTGTCATCCAGGTCACTTTGGAAGCCTGATCTGATAATCGCTTCCCGAAGGAGGCTGCCGTTACCAAATACCGAAGAACATTGAGTTATGTTCAAAACTGCTTCCTACCGTTTCTCTAGGATTGGATTAATATATATACTTATTATAACTTGTGCAAAAACAATATCTGGTGTGGTACTTGACATCACATGATTGACTCAATTGCCTAAGCAAGTGATATGCCAGTTGTTCTCCGCCAAAAGACGCGACCTGGACGTTAGGACGTCCGGCCTGAATTCCGAGGGCAGATGCTATTTGGTGCTATCCGTCCACTTCTCCAAAAATGCCAAGTTGATTTATGACACCGTGTATCGAAGGTTTAGACAGATGCGGCCGATGTAGCAGACTTCTTCAGATTCCTCCTCGTTGAGGGGTTTTTTGATTGTGGGGACGCTCTTCCCAGCTGGCGCAAGCCCCTGCAGTTAATTACGCTACCGTATCACGGTAACAATTTTCTCCTTCTCCAGATGGTCACTTCGTGTCGTGTGTGTTTGTTTTGTTTTTGGTTGCCCGTGGATTGTATACGGAGACTAATTTATGTTGTCGCCCGTAGGGCGTGGATTAGTCCAAATCCGTATCTTCTTAGATTTGGGTTTGGGTTGGGTTTAAGGATCGTTAATCTTATTTGAGACTAAGATCGACTTAAACGTTTGTTAAGAATACTCTAGTCTAATTTTAGACTAAGATCAACTTAACAATTTGTTAAGGATACGATAGTCTAATTTTAGACTAAGATCTACTTAACAGGATTATTTAGATCCAACAAAAGAGCATTTGGGCTCTATTGTTTTAGTTTAGGGACTTTGCGGTCCAGTTTAAAGACTTCATAGTCTGTAAAGTTTAAGGAATCATAGTCCATGGGTTTAAGGATCCTACAGTCCAAGGTTAAGGACATCATAGTCCATGGGTTTGAGGACCCCACAGTCCAAAGTTAAGGACATCATAGTCCATGGGTTTGAGGACCCCACAGTCCAAGGTTAAGGACATCATAGTCCATGGGTTTGAGGACCCCACAGTCTAAGGTTAAGGACATCATAGTCCATGGGTTTAAGGACCCCATAGTCCAAGGAACGTCTGGTTGTCGGGACCCGTCACCTCTCTGAAGACGTTGAAGGATTACAACGACAAATATCAGAGGAGTGAAGAGATGTACCCTTGAACCAATTTTGGTTGGGAGATTTGTAGTCCAATTGGGACTAAGATCTGAGATTTTTGAGCATATGGGCTCAATTAATCTGAATGAGGGTTTTGAACCAACTTGGACTCGGCCCACTCAGTTAAAATGTTAAACATTTAATAATGCTGAGTATTGATTTGGGTTCTGACAGCCTTTCTGTCTTTTATTGAATGCTAAGCATTCATCATAGCTTTAGGGCTTTATTTAAAGAACAGTTTATGTTCTATCAACGCATGCATGAGGAACACGTGGCGCATTTGGCGCTAGCGCCAGTTAATGAGCGCAGTGCACTATATTTGGAGCGCTGAGGTGCTGCAGCGCTGTGCGCTATATTTGGAGCGCTGAGGCGCTTCTGTTAAGTAGCGCACACGTGAGGAGCACGTGGCGCGCTTGGCGCTGTGCGCCAGTCTTGAACGCAGAGCGCTTCTTTAAATTTGGAGCGCTAAGGCTCTTTTAGATTAGGAGCGCTGAAGCTCTTTTAAATTGGGAGCGCTAAAACTCTTCTGTTAAGTAGCGCACACGTGAGGAGCACGTGGTGCGCTTGGCGCTGTGCGCCAGTCTTGAGCGCAGAGCGCTTCTTTAAATTTAGAGCGCTAAGGCTCTTTTAGATTAGGAGCACTTAAGCTCTTTTAAATTAGGAGCGCTAAGGCTCTGCAGCGCTTTGCGCTAGATGTGGAGCGCTGAAGCACTCCTTTTATGCAACTTTGATCAGTTCTGCGCTCTGAGAATTAAATTATCTCTTATAAGAGACTTTGTCTCAAGGTTCTAAGAACAAAGTTCTTATTTTATAGGAGATGTTTCAATCTCTTATTTATGTGAAAGGCTTTGCCTTTTTGGATCTGTGATCTTAAGAGAACTGAATTATTCTCCCCCTTTTTATAATGAGCTGTTTATGATCTCTTTTGTAAAAAGACCTTAGTCTTATAGATCTATGATCTGTGAGAAGAATTATGTTTTTCTTCTTATTCTTTGTGATGAGATACTTTGATCTCTTTTTGTGAAAGACCTTGGTCTTACAGATCTATGATCTTAGAAAAGAAGTAAATTCTTCTTTTAATATGAGATGATTTCATCTCTATGTTTATTTACCTTGAGGAAATTCTTCTTCTTTCGAGAGCTTGCTCTTTTTCTTTGAATTTTTTCAAAGTTTAGGGGGGGTTCCTCTATCTGTTTTTTCCCTCCTTTTGAGACTTGAAGTCTTAGGTCCCTTTTATACTAAAGGCAGATTTGTTCAATTAGTTAAAGAGATCTCGTCTCTAATTGATTTGGGGATGTCTCCCCCGTTGGATCTTTGATCCAAAGGCTTCTGTTTTACAGAAGCCAATCTTCTTGTTTTTTAAACAAGATTGGGAAATCTTTTCCCACACAGGATTTATTCTGTATTTTAGTGATTTTTAATCACCTTTGGATCATTGATCCAACGGTGCTCTGATTTACAGAGCACAATCTTTTTGTTTGGAAAGATTTTGAGGAATCTCTCCTTAACAGAATTTTATTCTGGTTAATTGATGATTTTTAATCATGTTCGTTGGATCTTTGATCCAACGGTAGAGAACATTTAGTTCTAGCGCTAGCGCACTCGTGCCTTGCATGTGGTGCGCTGCTTAGAGTGCAGCGCACTTAGCGCTAGCACACACGTGCTTTGGACGTGGTGCGCTGCTTAGAATGCAGCGCTCTTAGCGCTAGCGCACACTTGCTTTGCACGTGGTGCGCTACTTGGAGCGCAGCGCACTTGGTGCTGATATGAAGCGTTGCTTCATTTCAAAATTTGAAATCTGAACAGAGATTTGCTCTGATTGGGGGAAACAAATGCCCTTCCACCGTTGCGCTCACGTGGCCCACATGTGAGTGCAGCGGTGGCAGCATCTGCGCTCTTGGATCAACTCAGAAGTTGAAACAGCATCTCAGTGCCTATAAATAGGACCCTTGGCCCTTGAGATGATTTCTGTTCATCTTCTCCCTTGTTTTTTTTCCTGAGAATTAATTTTTTTTTAGAGCATAGCTCTTTATCTTAAGAACTTCCTTAAGGACAGAACTCTGTCAAAATTTAGGTAAAGATTAAATCTTTTAAAGGATTATTTAATAATCTAGGGTTTTACTTATTAACAGAGGTTTGCTCTTCATAGATCTTTGATCTAAAGAAAACCCTTTTTTAGGGTTTTATTAACAGAGCTTTGCTCTCTTGAAATCATAAATCTAAAGAGACCTTTCTTGGGGTTTCTTAACCCATTAACAGAGCTTTGCTCTTTTCAAATCATGCAGATTTATTAATCTTTCATAAAGAACTCTTAAGAGTTTGTTCATAGATCTTGAAGATCTCAGAATTTTAATTCATTAAAAACTTTACTTCAATTTTTCTGATGGGTTATTCCATCATTTTTACAGAGCAAGGCTCTTAAGGAATTTTCTTTGGGGAATTTTTTTAATTCTTTCATCATTAGAATCTGACAGATGTCATTCTATCACAGAGCACCACTCTCAAGGGGAGATTTACTCCTTGGCCCGAGAAGTTCTCATTAAATGAGAATCTTTTGAGGATTTTCTCGTTTAATGACAGTCTCATCAAAAGATGAGACTATTTTTTATTAATTATGAACTGTCATCTAAATTATGTGGGTCCCCTTTGGTCCCTTTTCACTGCATTGCAGTGCGGTACAGATTTAAAGTACATAGTGATGGAATTTAATCTGTAGCATTGGCGGCTGAAAATTTATTCTTTTCCGCGCAGGTACTATATCTTTCGACACTTCCTTCCCGTTCGTCCGTTCGGAAGGCGGATTTCCCGCAGCACCAGTGGATAGGGAAGTCTTCGCATTGATAAAGGATCATGACCCAGAGCACAAGAATCTTCATCTATGGGGTAGATGGTATAGTCAAATTATCAAAGGCCGACAGAGCTTTTCTTGTGCGACGCCCTCGGAGCCTATCTCGGCGATCCCTTATGCAGATGCACCCCCGATAAACTATGCCGTGGAGGTGGTTAATTGGACTTTGGAGGGTCTCCTTCAGCCTTCTATGGCTGCGATTCCTGTACAGCCTCCGTTGGCTTTGGACATTCTAGGGCGGCGTATATGCCAGGGCGAGTCGCGCCCTTGGGGACAGCCATACAACATAGGCTTAACTTCCCGTCACTCAGCTGGATATCTGCAGTGGGCCCGATATATCCTGTCGGAAAAGAAATCAGAGTTGCTGAGGCTCAGGTTGTACCCCGCGATCTATACTTCTCTGTTCCAGTATTCCACACCTCCAGCATGGTGGGTTAAAGCCTTTTTGGAACAATGGAACGTTCCAACCCACACCTTCCTTATGCTAGATCGGGAAGTTTCCATCTCTTTGGAGGAGTTTGCGGATATCTCCGGCTTGCCTGTTAGAGGAGAGCATTATGAGGAGATCTTGCCCCCTGACGAGTATATTTTCGCTACCCGACTGGTGATGACGGGTCTAACCCCAGAGAATGCCGTTCAGCACCGATTCCCCAGCCTGATCAAGGTGCTAAACATTCACGAGGGCCTATTTCTTGAATCTGGAAGCCATGGGGTTAGCTTTGCGGAATTCATCGCCCGTTTTCTCCGCCCAGAAGCTTTATCGCAAGAAGGCGAAAGGTTTTCCAAACTTAATGATCCTTTTGGTTTTGGCTTGGATAGCCAGCCGATGGCAGAAGCCGATCAAAAGAGTTTCTTTCTTCCTAACGTCGCAGTCGCCCCCTTTTCAAAAATCGCCGCTCAGGACATCAATGAAGAAGCGTTCTTTCTAGGGTTCCTCGGTTTGTGGTTAAGCTGGTTCGCGCTTCCTATACACCCTCGTTACATGAGGCCATCTGTCTTCTACCCAGTTCATCGGATGGTTGAAGGGAAACAGGTTGCTGTTGGGATTGCCGGGCTGGCTTATTTGTATCACGGCCTTAGCTTGGCGGCCGACACTACTCAACCGGGGGTGCAGACTGTGAACTTCCCGATGCATTATTTTACTTGATGGCTCGAGTTGCATGTGCTTGGTGCTTTTGGGATGCATAAGCGGCCCCATTTCTATGAAACTTGAAATTTTCCACGGATTATGCGGCTGGTCGATGCTTCCACTGTGGAGACAAATCAACGAGATGCTCGGGGTGTGATTCTTCGCCCACGTACAGTCGGGGATGGCATGACCTTTGTTGATAAGGTCATGACCATCGGTAAGGAATCCGCTAAGACGGTGCATCCATTGCGGGACACCTTTAAGGACGGAGCTTCTACCTTAAAAGCTCGAGAGATTCTCCATTTATACTCGATCAGGCTGGGATACTTGGTGTTCAGGCAAAACGACTCGGCTTTGTTCCTGAGATATAACCCCCACCGCTTTGCCCAGCAATCATGTTATAATCAGGGCGTCTCGCTCGAGGCATTTTTGGCAGAACCGGTTAATACTGAAGAGGGCATCCGGAGCGCTTTGCACCACTTCATGCGCCTAAACACAGGGTCCAATTTCTTCATCAGTGAGCCGAGTTGTGTTCCGAAAGCCCTGAACGTATACGTGGTGTGGTATCAATACGCGATGGGTGCTGTTATCAAGGAGGAGAAGCAACTTTTGCTTGATCGCAAGGGTGCAGCCCAGACTGGTAATCCAAATGTTCTTCTGAAGCGACGGACCGTTGTCCATCCTCCCTTGAGAGAAGCTGCTGCGGCTGTGGTTCCACGTGCTATACGTGAGCTGCCCCTACCCAGCATGCCTGAAAAAGAGGTAGCTGCCGCGTCTCCCGAGTCGGATGTGGGTACGGAAATTGGGACTCGTCGCCCAAAGTTGCCCTCCAAGCGCAAGCTTGTGTTATCGGCTACCGGCGCTCGTCAGAAGAAAAAGAAGTCAATACTCTCTGCAAACGTTGCATTCGGCCAGGAGCCTCATGCTCCTTACAGCGAGGGCATAAGTGAATACGGGACTAATGAAGGCTTATTCATGGCGCCGGATGATACCGATCTCGAGGCTGCTATTGCAGCTTCCGAGCGATTAGCAAACCACAAAGCAGGACTGGTCACCCTTGCACAGTCAGGTAAAATTCAGTCATATCTTTTCACTGTTACATTTTTATTATCATTCCTTGACTGACACTTCTTCTTCTTCCATAAGTATCTCCACTTAAGAGGCTCTTGCAGCTTCTTTCAAGACTTTTGAGGAGGAGGAAAGGCTTCGTGCATCCTTAGGCATCGGTACATTTCAACTCACCGCGCCTCCATTCCCGTTTTTATGGGTAAACTAACTCTTCTTTTCCATCTTATTGCAGGGACTACCTTGACTCAGGTTATCCCAAGTGCCATGCCGATCGCAAGTGGTGACGCGGCGATGCTCCTAAGGTCGGCCGCCGAAGTCCCAGCTCCACCAGTATTGCCGAAAGAAGCTTCACTTAAGCAACCGATGACGGACGCCATAACGGCTCCAGAGGTAGCTCCTGGCTCGGACGATGTCGTCTCCTTGTCGGAGGCCTTAAGAAGATCAGCTCTCACGGCCTAGGCAGAAAGGAAGCGCAAGAGGCGTGCAACAAGAGAACGTAACGCCGCCTTGGCTGTAGGTGCAGGATCGAGCGCTGCTTCCCCTGTCCCTGCTTCTTTAGAGGGTGCTCTGGTCACCCTGTCTACTACTCATAGACAGGCGGCACGTGCGGCTCAGGCAGAAATTGAAAAGCCGACCCAAGGTAACGTAATACTGGATCATTTTATTAGAGTTTAATCTTCAGATTCTCATATATCATACACTGCAGGGCCAAGTCCGGGTGAGGAGGTGGAAGGTGAGATGACGGTAACTACCGAGCCCGAAGTGGCTACTCTTTCTCAGGAGTCTGGGACTGCTCCAAATGCCGCTCTTTCTACCTGTGGTTCCCTTCCATCGCCTGGCATTGCGAGTGTTACGACGGCCCTCGTGGAATCAGGGGACGAAGCCACGGGCGGCGAAACCATCCCCCCGAATGATATCGAGGAAGTCGTGATGCTTGGCGATGCTTCCGTCACCGTTTTGGCTGATGACCTATCTAGTAGATCTTGGGTCACTGCATTCTTTTCGTTTTGCAATCCCTTTTGATGACATTTTGTTCTTTTCAAATGTAGGTGTGGTAAGCGTTGAGGTTCCGATACCTGAAGAAGCACCACTAGCTGCTGTTTTGACGGTCGCTGCCCCTTCGTCTCCTCTTATATCCTCTCAAATGCTGGAAGGTATGGGTTTGCGATTAGTTTAAATCAGGGACAACATCTTTCGTGTACTGACTATGTATCATCATAACCTTGCAGGAGTTCTCTTCAATCATATGTATCAAGTGTTGAACCCGCACTTCTCTTTCCAGTCGGAAGTTAGTCTGCCTGCTGGTGCCGGTGAGTATCTTCTCTAACCGACGTCTTTTCTTTTCTTTAATGGGTGACCCTACCGTTGTTAACTTTAAATTGATTACAGCGCTACAAATTAAAGGAAGGGACAAGAGTATTGTCGCGCCACCAGTACTCCCAGCTCTGCCACCTGCCGTAACCGGTATAGTAGCCTTCATTGCTCTTGCATCTTCTTTGTCTCTTAAACCAATATCTGACTATGATTTGTTTTGCAGCAATTGCGCTGACTCCAGATCCCTTCGGATCTCGCATCTTAATGCCGGCAGGGCCCTTTTCTAGACGTCCATCTTCAAAAGGCGCTGTGACCAGCCTGCGTATGTTGAGCGAATACATCGAGGAGCTTGACGCGGAGGCCCCTGCATTTGCTATAGATTTTGCTACCGAGGTTAATCCCATGCTGGTGACGCTCGTAAACTTCTATAGCGAAGGCGTCATTGAGCCTTGGGTTAATCACTGCAGGAAGATTGAGACCTGCCTGCATGAGCTTGAGCTTAGGCGTCCTGTTCCGGAGGCGTTGCCTTTGAACTCCCAGCGAGCTGCATGGGTTGAGCAGAGCGTTCCGTTCCTTCGCCATTTCGAACGAGAGGCAACCCTTAAGCGAAAGGAACATGAGGCGACTTCCGCTGAATCTATTCAACTGCGCGCTGAGGTCGCAGCAAATGCCGCCCAGCTAAACTCCATCTTTGAAAACCTTCAACGATGTATTTCTGACGGGCTGGTGTTGAGGAAGAAGCTTGATCTTACTGAACAGGTTGCGCAGAGTCAGGAGGCTGCTCAGCAGGAAATTGATCAAAAGCTTTCATCCTGTCTGCAGCAACGGGCCCAAATTGAAGCAGAGCTGGCCGCGGCGGCTGATCGTGAGAAGGAGTTGAGAGGAGTGCGCGAGCAGCTAGCTGATTTATCGAAGACGCGTCCCTCTCAGTAGCTATTTTTGTATAGACTGAACACTTGTAATTTTTGAATAATATGTATCCATTTTTATTCTTTTATATGATTCGTCTTGTACTCAATTGAATTCATGAATAAAAGATACACATTTTTTTTTCTACTGTTGCTTTCTTCTCCTCGATGTGTTGTTGCCATGTGATTTTAGCAAGTGTGGCCTGTAGATAGTATATAGCTGTCCATCTTGGGCTCTTTGCAGGGTGGTGATGGCTTAGGAAACAGGGTTAGGATCTGTCATCTAAGACTTTTCAACTTTATGAGCCGTGAAGGTCTCACAAAGACTTTTCTCCCTACGAGTCGAGAGGATCTCGTAGGTGTATTTTCTCCTTAGAAATCGTGAGGATTCCTAAGTGTGTTTTCTCTTAAGAGTCGTAAGGATATCACAAGAGAATTTTCTCCCTTACAAGTCGATAGGACTCGTAAGTGATTGTTTCCCTCCTTGCCGATGTTCGACTTTGGAGAATAGGGCTCGTAGATAGTCTATCTTGACCTCCCTGCAGGGCAATGATGGCTTAGTAGACAGGGTTAGGATCTGCCACCTAAGACTTTTCAATTTAATGAGCCGTGAAGGTCTCATAAATACTTTTCTCCCTACGGGTCAAGAGGATCTCATAGGTGTATTTTCTCCTTAGGAATCGTAAGGATTCCTAAGTGTGCTTTTCTCTTGAGAGTTGTAAGGATCTCACAAGAGAATTTTCTTCCTTACAAGTCGAGAGGACTCGTAAGTGATTGATGAGTTGACCTACTCCCAAATCAAAGTGTTGCTTTGACGGGGAGGTCGAGAGTTGACTTTGGCCATACGGGGTCAAGATTGACTTTGGCCGTACGGGATCAGAGGTTGACTCTCGGTTGTCTGTGCACAGCCGAGTCCTGGAACTGGGAACTTTGCCGCGGCTCCGCTTTGCTGACTTTGTGCCTGTTGTAGCGAGAAGAATGTCGAAGTAGTCTCTAGGTTATCAACGAATCATCAAGATCTGGAACTAGGGACTCTGCCGTGGCTCCGAGATTGATTGTCGCGTCTAAATCCCGCTGGAATGAGGAGGAACGCTGTTGACGATCTTTAGACTGTAGATGTAGCTGTCGAGACTTGGAACTAGGGACTCAGCCATGGCTCCATTTTGCTGACGTCATATATTCCTACAGAAACACTGATTTCTCTATGGGTCGGTGCGAATCGAGATGTTCTCGTCAAGGACGCTGATTTCCCTGAATCGAGGTATTTGCCAAGGACTCTGATTTCCTCGGAGTTGAGACGAATCGAGGTATTCCTGCAAAGACGCTTATTTCTCTGCGGGTCGATGCGAATCGAGATACTCTCGTCAAGGACGCTGATTTCCCTAAATCGAGATTTTTGCCAAGGACACTAATTTCCCTGGGGGTTGAGACGAATCGAGGTATTCCTGCAAAGACACTGATTTCCTTACGGGTTGACGCGAATCGAGATGCTCTCGTCAAGGACGCTGATTTCCCTGAATCGAGGTATTTGCCAAGGACGCTGATTTCCCTGGGAAAGAGATGAATCGAGGTATTCCTGCAAAGACACTGATTTCCTTACGGGTCGACACGAATCGAGATACTCTCGTTAAGGACGCTGATTTCCCTGGGGGTCGAGACGAATCGAGGTATTCTTGCAAAGACACTGATTTTCTTGCGGGTCGACGCGAATCAAGATGCTCTTGTCAAGGACGCTGATTTCCCTGAATCGAGGTATTTGCCAAGGACGCTAATTTCCTCGGAGTTGAGATGAATCGAGGTATTCCTGCAAAGACGCTGATTTCTCTGTGGGTCAACGCAAATCGAGATGCTCTCATCAAGGACGCTGATTTCCCTGGGGGTGAGACGAATCGAGGTATTCCTGCAAAGACACTGATTTCCTTGCGAGTTGACGCGAATTAAGATGCTCTCGTCAAGGACGTTGATTTCCCTGAATCGAGGTATTTGCCTAGGACGTTGATTTCCCTGGGGGTGAGACGAGTCGAGGTGTTCCTGCAAAGATACTGATTTCCTTGCGGGTCGACGCGAATCGAGATGCTCTCATTAAGGACGCTGATTTTCCTGGGGGTTGAGACGAATCGAGATATTCCAGCAAAGACACTGATTTCCTTGCGGGTCGACGCGAATCAAGATGCTCTCGTCAAGAACGCTGATTTCCCTGAATCGAGGTATTTGCCAAGGACACTGATTTCCTTAGAGTTGAGACGAATCGAGATATTCCTGCAAAGACACTGATTTCCTTGCGGGTCAACGCGAATCGAGATGCTCTCGTCAAGGAAGCTGATTTCCCCGAATCGAGGTTGTTCTCCTCCGAAACACAGAGACGCGACCGCGTAGGTTCGTCTTGCCTGAATTTGGGGGCAGATGCTAATTGGTTCTATACGTCCACCTCTCCGAAGATGCCAAGTTGATTTACGACACCGTGTATCGAAGGTTTAAACGGATGCGGCCGATATAGCAGACTTCGTCAGAGTCCCTCTCATTTGAGGGGTTTTTGATTGTGGGGACGCTCTTCCCTGCAAGGCAGGCCCCTGCAGTTAATTACGCTACCGCGTCGCGGTAACCACTTTCTCCTTCTCCAGATGGTCACTTCGTGTCGTGTATGTTTGTTTTGTTTTTGGTTGCCCGTGGATTGTATACGGAGACTAATTTATGTTGTCGCCCGTAGGACGTGGATTAGTCCAAATCCGTATTCTTCTTAGATTTGGGGTTGGGGTTGGGTTTAAGGATACATTAGTCTCATTTGAGACTAAGATCAACTTAAACGTTTGTTAAAGATACGTTAGTCTAATTTTAGACTAAGATCAACTTAACAGTTTGTCAAGAACACGTTAGTCTAATCTTAGACTAGGATCAACTTAAACGTTTGTTAAGGATACGTTAGTCTAATCTTAGACTAAGATCAACTCAACGGGATCGTTTAGATCCAATAAAAGAGCATTCGGGCTCTATTGTTTAGTTTAGGGACATTGCGGTCGATTACCAGTTTAAGGACATGGTGGTCCAATACTAGTTTAAGGACATGGTGGTCCAGTTTAAAGACATCATAGTCTGTAAAGGTTAAGGACATCATAGTCCATGGGCTTAAGGACCCTACAGTCCGAGGTTAAGGACATCATAGTCCATGGGCTTAAGGACCCTACAGTCCGAGGTTAAGGACATCATAGTCCATGGGCTTAAGGACCCCACAGTCCAGGTTAAGGACATCATAGTCCATGAGTTTAAGGACCCCACAGTCCATGGAATGATTGGTTATTGGGACCCGTCACCTCTCTGAAGACGTTGAAGGATTACAACGACAAATATCAGAGGAGTTCAGAGATGTACCCTTGAACCAAGGTTGATTGGGAGATCTATAGTCCTATTTGGAACTAAGATCAATTAATTAGATTGTGAGCACATTGGCTCAGTTAAATCTGAATTGAGAACTTATGGCCAATTTGGGCTAAGTCCAATTAAGTTTGAAATGTTGGCCCTTTGTTGGCCTGTTGATCATTTGTCTGGGTTCAGCCCCTCATTATTTAGCAATGCTAAACAAGAGTTTGAGGGCTCTGAGAACATTTTGTCTTCGGCTGAGCACTTAAACATTATAGTTCTGGATTTTAAGGCTCATTTGAAGGAGGGATTTGCCTCTGGAAAACTTAGCCAATTTGGGCTAAGCGGATTTGAAAATAATGTTAAACACTAGAGGACATCTGACGGTCAAGTGTCCTCACGTGATGTATTTAAAACAGTGTTAAACACTGGAGACAAAATGCTCAAAATAGTGTTAAACACTAGAAAGGAAGGTGTCACGTGGGGTCACGTGAGGCGCCAGAAGATGGTGCCAGACCTCCTTTATTTTATTATCAGAATATTCAAATAAGTGTTAAACACTTTTAGTCTTCAGGCCATCACGTGTTGGCACGTGATGGGTAACCATGTATTGATTATTAAAGTGTTTATTAATGGGTCACGTGAGGGCGCCCAAAATCAGTACTGCCTTTGGCTTTGTTCTCTTCATTTATGAGGGTCATGCGTGAGCACGTGAGGCATTGCCTCCAAACATTTTTCTTCTCATTTTGGGGAGTCTGTTTAAGGGTCACGTGGGAACACGTGACCTAGTTTTGTCCTCTCTTTTCTGTTCATTGAGAATGGGGATCACGTGTTACCACGTGATCAAGTTCTTTACGTGCATGGAGAGCTTTTAAGTCTCTTTGTTTTAAGAATTAAATTCTCTCTAATTCTGTTTTTTAGAGGAATTAAATTCCTATGTATATGGAAGAATTAAATTCTTATGTAGGGTTAAACCCTAGTTCTGTTTTGGAGGAATTAAATTCCTATTAATTTGGGAGAATTAAATTCTCATATAGGGTTAAACCCTAGTTCTGTTTTGGAGGAATTAAATTCCTATGAATTTGGGAGAATTAAATTCTCATATAGGGTTAAACCCTAGTTCTGTTTTGGAGGAATTAAATTCCTATGAATTTGGGGGAATTAAATTCCTTAAACTCAATTCTCTCTCTAAGTTTTGGATCTGCATGGAAGAATCTCCCCGATGAGAATTAAATTCTCAACTTGTGGGGAGATCTGCTTCTGCAGATTTTCAACCAAAGGAAGAACTAAGTTCTTATTCAGAAGAGTTAAACTCTTAACTTGAGAATTAAATTCTCTTTATTTTATAAAACTTAGATCTCTTTCCCCTTTCTCACCTAGGGTTTCTTTTCTCTGAAGAGATCTTTTTTTCTCTCTCTTGAGAATTAAATTATCCTCTCTTTTCTCTCTCTGTTGTTGTTATCTCCCAAAAAAGTAGATCCCTTCTCTTCTGTTCTTGGCTCCTATTTATAGGAGAAAGAAAAAAATCAATTTGTTTTGTCAATTTTTCATTGAAAGATTTTAATTGATTTTGTAACCAATATGATCTTTTAGATCACTCAGTGAATTTTATTCACCATTGGATTTTTAATCCAAAAGATCTTTTATCTGTTATTCCTGGCAAATTTCAGGGAAATCTTTCCATGTATAAAATCTTTCCATAAATTGGTAATTTTTAATCACCATTGGATTTTTAATCCAACGGTGCTCCATTTTACAGAGCACCATATTTTTTGTTTGGAAAGATTTAAAGAAATATTTTTCCAGTTAGGCTTTTTGATTCCCTCTTAATTAGAATTTAATTCTATTAATTCATAGATCTTTAGGAACTCATCACGTGTTGGCACGTGACCCCCTGATTAAGCATTTGACCATAATTTAATTATGTTGTTTTAAATAACTCAGGAATTATCACGTGTCAGCACGTGACCCATGGTCACGTGTTGGCACGTAATACCCCATTGGGGTTTTTCCTTGTTATTTTATTATACCTTTAATTCTTTTCAGTGGGTTTAAAGGCCCATTACGTGTTGGCACGTGACCCCACTGATTAATTATTTCCAATTATTTATTTTATTCAGTGCCTACAGGCTTTGCTTGTAAATGGTCACATGTCTGCACGTGATGCCTGGTCACGTGTGGGCACGTGATGCACGTGATGCCTCATAACTTTTGATCCCGGATGAATTATGAAGCCCATAATATATCAAATCGAAGGATATTTCGAGATGCTTTCGATACCATCAGAATTTAGCTATTTCATATTTGGGAGTTTATAAAAATACAGCCCGGAAAATACTGGTTCACATTTTCTTAAACGTATCGCTGCCATTTGATACCTTGGGCTCTTTTGCGCAGAAATTTTTTTTTTTGGCGGGAACAAATGTCCCCCACTAATTTGCCCACGTAAGTATATACGTGGGTGAAGTAGAGCAGAATAATTCATAGCGTACGACCAGTTTCGGGTTGGTATATAATTTTCAGAATCTTGATCTGAGAAAATAACGAGCGGACACAAGCATCGTCATTTATCATTGACTCAAATCTCGACTCTTAAGGGATATAGTTCCAAACCCTCTACTCCATGAGCCGCACCTTTCTACTTCTTTATGTTTTACTCTGGCGTAAAGTAGTTTATATGCTTATGAGTAACTTCTCCATTTCAGTGGCATGTAGCTTTGGCAAGTATGGCCCATAGATGGTAGATAAGAGTTCATCTTGAACTTTTTATAAGGTAGCGATGGCTTAGGAAACATGGTTAGGATCTGTTGCCTAAGACTTTCTGATTGATGTGAAAAAAAGTGTTTGTAGAACAACCGCAATTAATAACGGTGTCGCGCGTAGCTAGACCGAGATGAGTACGGGTCGTCCTCTAGGAAACGTGGAACCTTTTACTCTTACTTTAGGCGTGTTGAGGAAGAGAGGGGGGATAAAGAATATTGAAGAATGGTTGTAGGATCTAGATCTACGTTAAACACTGATGCAAAATATAGATCTAGAATAACTACGGAGGTAAGTTTATATAAGAAGAGGGCTTGTAGGGTTCATTAGGATTTAGTAGTTATGGATGATTAATTAAAGATTACCCTTTTTATTCTTTAATAGATTTAAAACTAGAACGACAGTGATGCATGTAGATTAGGCTTTCTGGAGGGAAAAGGGTTCCCACTCTTAACCCCTATCTTGACATGGAACTCCGTTCATATCTAGCCTTTACCAAAACAATCATTAATCTAATCTCTAATCGCGGTCGAGACTAACAATAAATTAGTAGCACGCCCGATTAGGATGTTAATCATTCTTTTGATAAAGTTTATAAACTTTATAGGACGTAAAAAGAGTTTAAGGATTTTTATCATCCATTAACCTACCATAATCCTACGAACCCTAACAAGCGGAGAATTACTCGCGCATGTTGGGAGAAGAAGAGATGGAGAGAGAATTCATAATGAAACTACAAAGAAATAGAATAAGAAGAAGAACTACCTTTATTAATCAACAAAACTCATTTACACTTTTTTTCCTTAGAAAATGATTACAAATGCTAGTTTGCTTCTCGATCTCTTCTAAGGAGGTAGATGAACCGTTGATGATCAGCCTGGATGCGTGAGCCGTATTGGACTTCGTGATCTCGTCGGCTTGATGATTTTTCCAAGAGGCTCTTGGTCCTTATTTATAGTCCCAAAGCCAGAACCTTAGCTTCCTAAATTGGAAACCAATGGTTAAGATTCTACCAATAAAATCCCAGCTCCTAACATCTCTGTCACGCGGCGGATCCGCGGCCAAAAGGTGGGTTTGGCCGCGGATCCGCGGCGAAGTAGGAGGATCATTTGATGATTTTTCTGGGGCTTCATCCATATGACATGTGGCGATCTTTGGAAGCTCTGGAAACTGGAAATCTTTTCTTTGTTTCTGCCAGACTTGATTTCTTAGTTTGCTTTCTT
This sequence comes from Agapanthus africanus, assembly GCA_030015575.1. Classification (NCBI taxonomy): domain Eukaryota; kingdom Viridiplantae; phylum Streptophyta; class Magnoliopsida; order Asparagales; family Amaryllidaceae; genus Agapanthus; species Agapanthus africanus. Next base: position 96,345 of record JASDDO010000266.1, on the reverse strand, counting down.
AATTAGGCAGGTTTGCTCTTAACAACTTTGATTCCCTTGATTTTTAGCCCTGAAATTTCTGCACAATCTCAACAAATAATATTAGTAGAGTTTTGTTTTATTGAGAAATTAATTTCACCATTAAGATTTGGTCAATGGTATTTATGCTTATTTTCCTACTAAATGTTAATTATAATACATAAACACATGAAAATAGTCTTTTTACAGATAAGATTCATATGTATTATATATTATAATAAACACCTTTTCTAATATAGAAATAGTAGGAAAAATGTTATATTAAATGTGCAGTTTTATCAACTGAACAAATACCCCCAAACTTATCTTTGATCGTCCCGAGCAAAATAGTTTATTTAAGAGGAGGAGAAGAAGAAAGGAGAAAATTAAGCACAATTTCGTAGGCAACACGATTGCACTGAGCACGTGCAACAAGCCGTTAAATCTCTAGGTGTCCCTAGTAGGAGGAGTGTTGTCTCCTGAGGGTTTTTAGCGGATTGCACCCACAAAATCCTATAATAAAAGGAAGACTGTGAAAGTTACATATAAAGATAAGAATTATAAAACAAAGACTTTGAAATTTTAGAGTTTCCAACTACACTGGCTTTTCAGTTGTCATGAGCCCTATCTTAATAGTCATGAAAAGATGTTAGAAATCACATCATCCCTCAATAAAACATCGTTTTTATTCTTCATTCCTACCTTTCATCCAAACATCGATTATATAACCCTACGTGTGTGTAAAGAACATCCCTACACTCGGAGAATTCAATTCAAGCTATCATACTCTTGTCCATCTGCCTCAGTACTTTTTTTTATCGATGAATATTTAGTTGAATTTGCTCACACAATTTTAATGCGACCGTTAATACTTCTTGAGGTACTAACCGACCGATTACTCATGTGCTTGCTGATTAGGTGATAGTATTTTCTTCGTCTTGCACCACCTAAGGCTTAGCAGTGACTCCCAAACCAGTTGGTCTAAGGCACTAGGTGATGAAGCACCCTCGCTATATTTTTTTATTGCTGCCTTGGCGATAACAAAATCAGTGTTCATTTTTCTTCACCATTTTTATATTTTCTTCATTTATTATTTCTTTCATATTTTAGCTTTTAGACAAGAGAATTTCAAGGTATCCTCTACTATCCCGAGTTTCAAGACGTGTGTAAGTGCGTATAGTAGGGTATCAACATTCAAATGTTTGGCTTCCAGAATAGAAACTATTTTTCAGACTTATTTTTATTCTCAGATTAGTGACTTCCTTCATCTTACTAACCCTTGGGACAACGGCTCATAACTGCTTATTACTAGTTCGTTTAAGAAAACTTCTAATTTTCTTGGTTTTCTTAATTTTTTCCAATCTTTTGGATGTAAATTTTCACTATCTAATCTTTTATTATCTTATTTATGTACAAATTTTTTTATATTTTGTTTTGTGCTTATATATAGTATAATGCAAAAATAATGCGTGAATAAGCACAAAGCTCCCCCAAACCTGTTTGCAGCAGTGTCCTCACTGCTGTCTCTTTTAAATCTCAGAAAACCTGTAGACTTGGGAGGACATTATTAATGGGGGCAAGAATAATTGAAAGTGAAAATCCTCCCCCAAATTTATTTTTGGATCACAAATTTGAGGACAAAAGTTATGTTCATGAGCCAAAAATATACCCCCTCTCAAACATGAGTTAGACAATATGAAGCATTTTAAGAGGGGGTGAGTCATTTGGTCAAAGTAAGACTTTACAAAGACCAAAAGTTAACACCAACCATTCAAAGATTTTATCAGTATAGCGTATAGGTTGGTGGAAGAATGTGTTGTATCGAGTCAAGAAAAAATAGGAAAGGGATAAGAGATGGTCTGGAAAGGGTTTGAATTTTAAATTAGAGAAAAGAAAGAATGGGGATGCATGTGAATGATTAGGAAGAAGGAATGGTGACGGTTCAACCTCTATAGGTGGAGATTGATCAATCACAAAATCCGTATTGTTTAAAAATTCAAGTTCATCAGCAAAAAGTTCTTCAAAACTTTTATCAATGGTGTGATCGAACATTTTGCTGTCAAAGAGTTTTGTGCTAGAATTTATCCTACTTGATTCATCAAAAATCATTAAGCTAGAGGACTCGAAAAACTCATCTACCTTATTTTCAAAAATATCCAAATCAAGTTGAATTTCTGGTATTATTGAACTTGAATTAATGGATTGTGATTCATCAAAACTCACTGAAACTAAAGGAACAGAAGAAGAACCGGAGAAAGTAGAAGGTGAAATGGGTAAACAAATTGGTGTGTCGAGTGTTGCTGAACCAGATATGGAAGACGGAGGCTGTATTTCGGTCTGATCTTCGGGTATACCATTATCATCAACTTCAAGACGTATTTAGGGTTCGGAAAGAATTAAAGGCTCAAGATGATGACCACAAGGAAGTGAAAGGATCTGATGAATTGGTGGGACAAAATCATCCAAAATTTTGGGTTCATCAATCAATATATCCCCAACGTCAATCACCTCATTCAAGTGAAGGTTAAAATTCTCAAACACCTCATCAAAAGTATGGTTTTCAATCAGTTTTGGTTCAAGAGTGGAGGTGTAGAGATCACAAGGGTTGGGTATGGTTTCACTTGAAATGGACCCTTCACAATCGGGTAAATCAGACACTACAAAGTCATACAACTTATCAGACATTCTATCTTCAATTGATGAATCATTTGGTGTACTTGATGAATCTATGAAACTGGAGTTGTGGATTTTAGTTTGGAATGGGGAGGTTTGATTAGGAAGGGTGTACAGTTTTGTCTCACTACCCAAATTCTCATTTTGTCATATGCCCGAATCTTATACTGAAATTTTTTGGGCTGGTTTGAAATTATTTGCTTGCATCCACTCTGTCATTTGGTTCGACATTTCCAAATTTTTTTCTAATGCCTGCTCAAGACTAGACTTGGGTCGATAAGGGGTTTCAGGATAAGATTGAAATTCTTGTGGACGATTAAAACTCCCAAATGACTGATTAGAAAGACTGTCTAGAGAAGGTGGAAAAGTCGGATTGGATTGATAGGAATAGAATGGTTGCGAAAATTGGGTAGGAGTAGGATCAATATTATGAGAAGAAGAATATTGATATGGGTTGGTTGGTTGGCTATTTTCAATAGACATCATATATGCCACAAACCGCTTATCAAGATCTTCTTTGGACAGTGGTGGTGATGGTTGATATTGGTCCGGGTTGAAACTTTGGCCTCTAGCCCTACCTATATGCTCAACAATGGATATGCGTCTAGGGGCATCCTCACTCGGAGTATCAACAGAAACATGTGTGGAATTAGGATACTGTTGATAGGACATGGATTGAGGTCGCCAACTGTTTCTACCCGCTTGTTCTATCCGATCTCTTAAGGACATGGAAGAGTCGGATGGTATACCGAAGGGATTACGAAAACAAGAGATATCTGGTTGTGGACAGCAAAGCTCGGCAAGAGATCGTCTGTTTGGGTCACCCATTATAAGAAGAAAAGAGGAAAAAGGGTAAAAAGGGGAGAAAATAATTGGTTTGTTTTGAAAAATAACGGATTTTCAAAAATTCACAAAAACATGCACAAGAAACTCTATATCTAATGGTCACCTAGGTCAAGTCTCTAGACCGCTCCTAGACTTCCAAAGGACAAGCAGCAGGATCAATCCTCTACCGCCTCTTTACTACTCTTGTGGCCAGATAAGTGCCAGGTAAGTGGGAGGTATCCACTACGTAAGTAGTGGGCCTAATTAAGTAACCACTTGCCTTAGACACACTTGCCTAGACACCACAAAAGTAATGCGGATAAGCGATAGATTACCCACGGCCTTCCTCTGTCCTTATTGAGTGCGACAGTCCTTAGAGTCTTGTCTAGATATTTTTTAAATTAATATAGGGTTATGCGGATACTCATTTTGTGATTTGTGGGGCTTAGGAAGGGTGATGAAATCCCTACATAATCTGAATTTTGGTCTTGCCCCTTAAAATTCCGTATTAAAATATGAAATAACAAACCAACAACAAAACTTTGCAAAAAGATTTTTTGAGCGGCGATATTTTGCAAAGAATCCTACAGAAAAGATATTTTATTGGATTTCAGAGGAGAGAGAAAGAGTTGATAATCTTACTAAAGAAGTTTGGAACCCTAACTCCTCAGTTGCGCCGCAGTTCCGCCGCCGAATGGGTCTTCTTGCCGCGGTTCCGCCGCCGACCTGAGGGATCAGGAGATGAGTTTTGCTACGTGGCCTCCTATACTCCTCTGGATCTTGATGAATGTCTCCGTCTCTCGGTTTCCTCAATTCTGTGACTCCAGATCCCCTCGCAAAATTCACACAATAATCGTTAAATATACAATTTGCAGTTTTGTTTTGATTATGATATAGATCGAATAAGAATTCAACACAAATAGTAAGAATAAAAAATTACGCACGTATCCCCGGCAACGGCGCCATTTGATTGATGTGAAAAAAAGTGTTTGTAGAATAACCGCAATCAATAACGGTGTCGCGCGTAGCTAGACCGAGATGAGTACGGGTCATCCTCTGGAAAACGTGGAACCTTTTACTCTTACTTTAGGCGTGTTGAGGAAGAGAGGAGGGATAAAGAATATTGAAGAATGGTTGTAGGATCTAGATCTACGTTAAACACTGATGCAAAATATAGATCTAGAATAACTACGGAGGTAAGTTTATATAAGAAAATGGCTTGTAGGGTTCATTAGGATTTAGTAGTTATGGATGATTAATTAAAGATTACCCTTTTTATCCTTTAATAGATTTAAAACTAGAACGACAGTGATGCATGTAGATTAGGCTTTCTGGAGGGAAAAGGGTTCCCACTCTTAACCCCTATCTCGATATGGAACTCCGTTCATATCTAGCCTTTACCAAAACAATCATTAATCTAATCTCTAATCGCGGTCGAGACTAACAATAAATTGGTAGCGCGCCCGATTAGGATGTTAATCATTCTTTTGATAAAGTTTATAAACTTTATAGGACGTAAAAAGAATTTAAGGATTTTCATCATTCATTAACCTACCCTAATCCTACGAACCCTAACAAGCGGAGAATTACTCGCGCATGTTGGGAGAAGAAGAGATGGAGAGAGAATTCATAATGAAACTACAAAGAAATAGAATAAGAAAAAGAACTACCTTTATTAATCAACAAAACTCATTTACACTTTTTTTCCTTAGAAAATGATTACAAATGCTAGTTTGCTTCTCGATCTCTTCTAAGGAGATAGATGAACCGTTGATGATCAGCCTGGATGCGTGAGCCGTATTGGACTTCGTGATCTCGTCGGCTTGATGATTTTTCCAAGAGGCTCTTGGTCCTTATTTATAGTCCCAAAGCCAGAACCTTAGCTTCCTAAATTGGAAACCAATGGTTAAGATTCTACCAATAAAATCCCAGCTCCTAACATCTCTGTCACGCGGCGGATCCGCGGCCAAAAGGTGGGTTTGGCCGCGGATCCGCGGCGAAGTAGGAGGATCATTTGATGATTTTTCTGGGGCTTCATCCATATGACATGTGGCGATCTTTGGAAGCTCTGGAAACTGGAAATCTTTTCTTTGTTTCTGCCAGACTTGATTTCTTAGTTTGCTTTCTTAATTAGGCAGGTTTGCTCTTAACAACTTTGATTCCCTTGATTTTTAGCCCTGAAATTTCTGCACAATCTCAACAAATAATATTAGTAGAGTTTTGTTTTATTGAGAAATTAATTTCACCATTAAGATTTGGTCAATGGTATTTATGCTTATTTTCCTACTAAATGTTAATTATAATACATAAACACATGAAAATAGTCTTTTTACAGATAAGCCCTCATATGTATTATATATTATAATAAACACCTTTTCTAATATAGAAATAGTAGGAAAAATGTCTTATTAAATGTGCAGTTTTATCAACATAACACTTTCCAACTTTATGAGCCGTGAGGGTCTCACAAAGTCTTTTCTCTCTACGAGTCGTGAGGATCTCATAGGTGTCTTTTCTCCTTAGGAGTCGTGAGGACTCCTAAGTGCGTTTTCTCCTGAGAATCGTAAGGATCCCACAAGAGAATTTTCTTTATGCGTAGGGACACTAATTTCTCCGCAAGTTTAGACGAATTGAGAGATTCTCGCAAAGACACTGATTTCCTTGCGAGTCGAAACGAATCGAGAGGTTCTCGCCAAGGAAGCTGATTTCCCTGAATCGAGATAAGAAGCGATGGCTTAGGAAACAGGTTCAGATCTGCTGCCTAAGTCTTTTCAACTTTATGAGCCATGAGGGTCTCACAAAGGCTTTTCTCCCTACGAGTCGAGAGGATCTCGTAGGTGTATTTTCTCCTTAGGAATCGTGAGGATTCCTAAGTGTGTTTTCTCTTGAGAGTCGTAAGGATCTCACAAGAGAATTTTCTTCCTTACAAGTCGAGAGGGCTCGTAAGTGATTGATGAGTTGACTTACTCCCGAGTCAAAGCATTGCTTCAACAGGGAGGTCGAGGGTTGACTTTGGGTTGTCTGTGCACCGCCGAGTCATGGAACTGGGAACTTTGTCGCGGCTCCGCTTTGCTGACCTCGTATATTCCTGCAGAGACACTGATTTCTCTATGGGTCGGCGCGAATCGAGATGTTCTCGTCAAGGACGCTAATTTCCCTGAATCGAGGTATTTTCCAAGGACACTGATTTCCTCGGAGTTGAAACGAATCGAGATATTCCTGCAAAGACACTGGTTTCTCTGCGGGTTGACGCGAATGAGGTGCTCTCGTCAAGGACGCTAATTTCCTTGAATCGAGGTTTTGCCAAGGACACTGATTTCCCTGGGGGTTGAAACGAATCGAGGTATTCCTGCAAAGTCACTGATTTCTCTGCAGGTCGATGCGAATCGAGATGTTCTCGTCAAGGACGCTGATTTCCCTGAATCGAAGTTTTTGCCAAGGATGCTGATTTCCTCGGAGTTGAGACGAATCGAGGTATTTCTGCAATGACACTGATTTCCTTGCGGGTCGATGCGAATCATGATGCTCTCGTCAAGGACGCTGATTTCCCTGAATCGAGGTTTTTGCTAAGGACACTGATTTCACTGGCGGTTGAAACGAATCGAGGTATTCCTGCAAAGACACTGATTTCTCTGCCGGTCGACGCGAATCGAGATGCTCTCGTCAAGGACGCTAATTTTCCTGAATCAAGGTTTTTGCTAAGGACACTGATTTCCCTGGGGGTTGAAACGAATCGAGGTATTCCTGCAAAGACACTGATTTCTCTGCGGGTCGACGCGAATCGAGATGCTCTCGTCAAGGACGCTGATTTCCCTGAATCGAGGTTTTGCCAAGGACACTGATTTCCCTAGGGTTGAGACGAATCGAGGTATTCCTGCAAAGACGTTGATTTCTCTGCGGGTCGACGCGAATCGAGATGCTCTCGTCAAGGACGCTGATTTCCCTGAATCGAGGAGGTTGCCAAGGACACTGATTTCCCTGGGGTTGAGACGAATCGAGATATTCCTGCAAAGACGCTGATTTCTCTGCGGGCCGACACGAATCGAGATGCTCTCGTCAAGGATGCTGATTTCCTTGAATCGAGGAGGTTGCCAAGGACACTGATTTCCCTGGGGGTGAGATGAATCGAGGTATTCCTACAAAGACGCTGATTTCTCTGCGTGTCGACGCGAATCGAGATGCTCTTGTCAAGGACACTGATTTCCTTGAATCGAGGAGGTTGCCAAGGACACCAATTTCCCTGGGGTTTGAGATGAATCGTGGTATTGCTGCAAAGATGCCGATTTCTCTGCGGGTCGACGTGAATCGAGATGCTCTTGTCAAGGACGATGATTTCCATGAATTGAGGAGGTTGCCAAGGACACTGATTTCCCTGGGGTTGAGACGAATCGAGGTATTCCTGCAAAGACGCCGATTTCTTTGCGGGTCGACGTGAATCGAGATGCTCTCGTCAAGGACGCCGATTTCCCTGAATCGAGGATTTTGCCAAGGAAACTGATTTCCTCGGAGTTGAGACGAATCGGGAGATTCATTCAAAGACACTGATTTCCTTGCGGGTCAACGCAAATCGAGGTTCTCTCGTTAAGGACGCTGATTTCCCTAAATCGAGGTTTTGCCAAGGACACTGATTTCCCTGGAGTCGAAACGAATCGAGGTATTCCTGCAAAGACACTGATTTCTTTGCGGGTCGACGCGAATCGAAGTGCTCTCGTCAAGGACGCTGATTTCCCCGAGTTGAGGTTTTTGCCAAGGACACTGATTTCCCTGGGGGTTGGTTGACTTGTTTCCGAGACGAAGCGTTGATCCGGTAGGGAGGTCATTGGTTGATTCTAGGTTGTCTGTGGACCGTAAAGCCTTGGAGCTAGGGTCTTTGCCGTGGCTCCGATTGATGGTGTAGCATCTGTGTCCTGCTGGAATGAGGAGGCATACCGTTGTTGGTCTTCGGGCTGTAGATGTAGCCATTGAGATTTGGAACTAGGGATTTTGCCATGGCTCTGCTTCGTTGCGACTCTGAGGTTGGTTGTTAACTTTACGTCTGCATCTGGTTAGAGTGAGGAGAAACACTGTTGGTGATCTCTAGGCTGACTGTGAACCGTCGAGATTTGGAACTAGGGGACTTTGCCATGGTTCCGTTGTTTTGACCCTGGGGTCGTTTGTTGACGTCGCATCTGCATCCTGCCGGAGTAAGAAGAAACGCCGTTGGTGATCTCTAGGCTGTCTGTGAACTGTCGAGATTTGGAACTAGGGGACTTTGCCATGGTTCCGGGGTAGTCTCTAGGCTGTCTGTAAACCGTCGAGATTTGGAACTAGGGGACTTTGTCGTGGCTCCGTTTGTTGATGTTGCGTCTGCATCCGATTGGAGGGAGAAAGAATGCCGGTGTTGATCTCTAAGTTGTCGATGTTGACGTCGAGACCCTGAAGCTAGGGATCTTCCTTCGCTTCGTTTGTTGACATTGTGTCTGCAGTATTGCGATGAATGTCGAGATTGTCTTTAGGTTGTCTATGAACCGTCGAGATTTGGCTTCGCTTCAACGAAGCCTGGTGGGACGATATGGTTTCCCTCTTGTTTGTGCCCATGGATTGTATACAGGGGTCAATGTGACCTCACCTGCAGGGCAAAAAGTATTATTCTTTCATTTTTTTAATTCTTTCCGTGATGCTCTATGATTTCAGCTTATCGTGAAAATCGCGATGGCCCAATCATTTCGGCTATTTTTCGCGGTGCCCAATCATTTTGGCTATTTTTCTTTTTACTCGCTGCTTTTTATTGTGAGTTGCCCAATCATTTCAGCTGTTTTTGTATGCATACATTTTTACTTGCTGATTTCGTTGCAAGTTGCCCCATCATTTCGGCTATTTCATATGCATTTTTGGTTCGCTGATTTTTTATCGCGAGTGTGGAACTTGGAATCTGGTGCCAATCTCGGCATCAGCATCGCTGCGACTGGAATATTGCTAGGAGCGAATCATCATTTGCCATGAAAGGACTTGGAATTTGATACCGATTTAGGCATCAGCATCACTACAACTGGGATATTCCCAGGAGCGAATTATCATTTGCCTTTGTCGGTTTGAACAAAGGTGGCTTAGTAGACCGGGTTAAGATCCTGTCAGCTATGGCTTTTGACTTCATGAGCCGTAAGGGTCTCATAAAGGTATTTCTCCCTACGAGTCGTGAGGATCTCATAGGTGCATTTTCTCCTTATGAATCGTGAAGATTCCTAAGTGTGTGTTCTCTTATAAGTCGTAAGGATCTTACAAGAGTGTTTTCTCCTTATAAGTCGAGAGGACTTACAAGTGTTTGTTCATCAAATGAGGGCATTCCTTGTCGTTGATGGGACTCGAAAAGGAAATGATTATTTGTGCCTGTGGATTGTATACAAGGGTTAATATTGAACCGCTTGTAGGGCAATCTGGGAAAGGTGATGGCTTAAGAACAGATTCAGATCCCTGTATCTTAAGGCTTTTGAATCCTATGAGCCGTGAGGGTCTCAAAGGGGAATTCTCCTTACGAGTCGTGAAGATCTCGTAAGTGTAATTTCTCCTTAGGAATCGTGGGGATCCCTAAGTGTGTTGTTACTTTGTGAGTCGTAAGAATCTCACATAGGTATTTTCTCTTCACAAGGTCGAAAGGACCTTGCAAGTGTCTTTTAACGAGATTGTACCCTTTCAGGTTTTCACAAAACTCGCCGGTAGCCCTGCTGTTTTTACTCATGGAGCCCTTTCGGGTTTTCATCCGTGCCCATCTTGCTTATGGACATACCGTTTTTTTTTACCACGTCAGCCTGGGAACGCCGCGGGTTTGTATTAGTTTAACGACGTTTCGGTTATAGGTCTGAGATTTTTCGGGCAACGTACGATTATGCAGCTAGATTTTCTCGCAAATCTTCACATCTTTTGTGTTAGAGGTGGATTCCTTGAAGAGAGGGCTGAGGGCGATTTCTTCGTCAGAGTCGCTTCCAAAGGATATATCTTGCGATCCCTTGGTGTTGACTATGTGACAGTTGCCAGCAGCTCTTTTGCGCTCATCTGTCGTGCTTTTCTGTTCCCGACGAACCTTGCGCTTTACTCGTTGAACGTGTTACCGTTGGGCAACATATCCCTGCCACCAATTTTTAAAGGCTATGCACTCCTCAATAGGGTGTACAATCCTCTGATGGTATAAGCAGAAGTTAGGATGTATGTCCGCTTTATCAAGATGTATACCGCCAGGAGAATTTCCTCTGAAAGAGGGCAACTTCATTCCTATTGGCAGGGCCTTAGCGAATCGTTTCCTTACTTTAAGCTTGCTTTTGCTGGCGATAGGGATGCTTCGATCCGGTTAGGGTGACTCGATCTTTTCATCCAGTCATCGGCGTTTGGCTTTTTCGAATATAGCCAGTTCGCGCTCTCGATTGGCTTTGCTTTTCTGACGGGCTTCGTTCAGTAGCAAGTCGATCATCTCGTCAGACGGTTCTAAGGGTTTTGGATTCGATCCTGCCCCCAGCTCTTTTACGTTGTCTTCTATCACCGAGTAAGCTTCTTCGTTAGTTAACGCCGAATGAGAGATCATGTGGCAATTTGCCACATAGTCCTCATATTCTTCTGACGAGTCATCCCCGTCGTTATTGTCGTTATCTCCGCTCTCAAGGATATTGTTGAGAAATTCTTGGAGTGTGACCGGGGTCCGCGCCTTTTGGTTATATTCCTCCAGCGCGTCAATATGATTTTGCAGATCCGTGCGCTTTTCATCGGGCTTCACGGGCTTTTTCTTCTTCTTTGAAGACTTTGACGGCTGGGCCTGAGCGTTTTGACCATCGCTACTAATTCTCGGCATCGGGCGCGGTTTTAGCATTCCCTCAATGATCTCAGGCTCCAGCGGGCTTTTCCACTTGATTGCCGGGCATGTGTGAAGATTCTTCAGCATTCTTTTCGTCTTAGCTGAAAGACCGACCTCCCATGGAGCTTCTTCTATAAAAGAGCACGATGCCCCCGGTGTGTCCACCCTTTTAGGAGTGTGCTGTTGTGGCGGTTTCACTTTCCAGTTTTCAGATAGCACGAAATTGCCCTATTGGTATTGGTCTTCAACCCAGTTTTTGAAGACGTAGCAGTCTTCGATCGGATGGCCCAATACTCGGTGGTAGGGGCAGTAATTGGGATCATTGACGTCGTTTGGTTGCGGTGGGTTTCTCGACTCCGGTAGAGTCATGAGCCCATTGCGCACTGCCAGTTCAAACAGTTTCCTTGTTTTATCCCGGGAAAACGAGTAAGGACGTCTCAACTTCTCATTAAGGGATTGCCGCTTGTTGCTTTGGCGAACAACCGGTCTCGGGCCACTAGGTTGTTGTTGAGCGTTAGCGATGAAGGTTACTTTCCCTTTTCCCTTCTCATTCTGAGGATCCTTCTTTGAGGAGGATGGTCTATGGCCCATCTGGTCCATTTAGGCCAGCTTGTCGATCAAGGCCTGGAAAGTGGTCGGCTTGAAGAACATGGTCGCCTGCGGATCAAGGGTTCCTACAAACATGCCTACTGCAGGAGCTTCTTCTATGCGCTGTTCGCACTTCGACCATAGGTTGCGCCACCGTATCGCATACTGAAACCATGTTTCGTCTGGTTTCACCCTGGCAGTGATCAATGCCGTGATTGGGGTGCGTTCGCTGGCGCTTGCGAAACGCTGGGTGAATAACAACTCCATCTCTGCAAAAGTTTTGACGGAGTCGTTGGGAAGCTCCGAATACCACTCAAATGCTGTCTCTGACAAGCTACTAATGAATTGGCGAAGCAACAGTTTGTCGTCGCCTCCAGTGTTGCCGCATAAGGCCCTGAACTGAGTGACGTGCTGATGGGGATTGTGCGTCTCTTTATATACATGGAATTTAGGGATCGTATATCCCGACGGGTACCTTATTTAGTCATACTTGTCTGGATAGGGTCGTCCAGTCTTAACGATTTGCCCGGCCGTTTCGCTCGCATGATGAGCTCGTATTTGCTGAGTGATGTAATTGTCCAGAGCGGTCTTGGAGATGGTCTCCTCCTTGGCTGTTGACAGAGCCGGCAGAGGGTCCTCTATCATCTTTAATTATTACTGAAGGGTCTTCGGCTGGAGGGTCCGACTGGATCATCATGCCCACCATATCTTGGAATAGAAGGGCCATTTGTTTTATATTGGCCGCTTGTTCCGCGGCCTCTTTGTCCTTCTTCTCAAGCATTCCCCAAAGGAATTCAGCATCAGTTTCCTGCTCATGGCGTTGCTCTGAGGATGTCTCCGGTCTTGCTTTTAGCCCCGTAAGTGCGGCCATAGCTGTTAGCATTTCTTGGAGCTTTTGTTGTTGTTGCTCCTGAGCCTTTGTTACGGATCGCGTAAGCGGTCGATGACCTGTGGAGATACGGCTATCCTCTTTTCTGGATGCCATATAGACGGTATGCACCACCATGCCCCCAGACTTAGGGCGTTTAGGCTCAGTGGCCTTAACATTTGTCGCAGACACAGGAATTTTCTCCGGCCTTCTCTTTTTGTGGACTGGTGAGATTGAGGGGGCCGTTGCAGTAGTCACTCCGGTAGACGACCCCTTCTGTGGTACAACAGAGTGGCCTTTCTCTTGCCGAACCTTTAGCTTCTTCAGTCGGCGGGAGTAATCTTGATCAATCACCGAGTCTTGGACTTGACGCCAGACCTTGTAAATTTTAGAGGACAGCCGCTGAGGGGGTTGTTCGAGCTTCTCCTTTGTAGCGTTCTCCATTGCTGGAGAAGATCTTTTCAGCACAGCAGTTGGCGAATTCCTGCGCACCTTGTTAAGTAGTTTAAAGCTGTTCCCGGTTGGAACAGCAGCATCAACTTCCACCATTGGAGCGGCGGCGTAAACCAGAGAGTGAACTGCCCCCAGCTTTCCTCACTCGGCGCCAGTGGCGACGTCGAGCATGTCGTGCATCCAGAATAGTCTCAGCTATAGGGTGACTTCCTCATGCCCCCTATGTTGTTCAGAAGTTGTCGTTGTCAGCCTATTGAAGACTGATGTCCACTGAGTGGGGATAACCAGCCTATCGAAAGTAGACTTCCGAGCAGGTGAAGCAGCCTTGACGATTTCGCCTGAAACGGGCGTTGAAACAGTCAGTCTTGTGAAGACCGACCCTTTGACAGGAGAAGCCGCTTTGACGACTTCGAGAGCAGGAATGGCTATCCTTTTTGGGATAACCCCTTCTGGTATTGTGGGTTTCTTCACAGGCCCGTTGGAGTTTTGGCCCAGCTTGTTGAAAACTGAGGCAGTGGAGTTGGGCAACCCGTTGAGAGGGGCCGCGGTAGTGGTAAGTCGATCAAAGACCGACTTCTTTAGGGCTTCTTGTGACAGCAGCGGGGCATTGAAGCTCATCGGTGGGATCATAGTCCCAAAGAATAGCCCAGTGGTGGCTTGAGTTACTTGTTCCACTGGCATTGTGAAAAGGGAGGCCGTTTGGGGCCCGTAAGTCACTCCTCCATACGGGACGGAGCAAGAGTTGCAGTTGCAGTTAGTGCAGTTTGAAGCCATTGATCTTCTGTTTTCTGTACGGAGCAAGACACCGAATCTTAGTACCTCGAATCCAGGGGCAACCATAGCAAACCGCGACTCGTTCGCGAACACGACACACGAAATGTGGAGTGGAAAGAGGAAAAGGTCCCACCGGGCGTACCTGAATCTGTTCTCTGCCGAAGACGGAGACGCGACCGCGTAGGTTCGTCTTGACTGAATTTGGGGGCAGATGCTAATTGGTGCTATCCGTCCACCTCTCCGAAGATGCTAAGTTGATTTATGACACCGTGTATCGAAGGTTTAAACGGATGCGGCCGATATAGCAGACTTCGTCAGATTCCCCCTCATTTGAGGGGTTTTTGATTGTGGGGACGCTCTTCCCTGCAGGGCAAGCCCCTGCAGTTAATTACGCTACTGCGTCGCGGTAACCACTTTCTCCTTCTCCAGATGGTCACTTCGTGTCGTGTGTGTTTGTTTTGTTTTTGGTTGCCCGTGGATTGTATACGGAGACTAATTTATGTTGTCGCCCGTAGGGAATGGATTAGTCCAAATCCGTATTCTTCTTAGATTTGGGTTTGGGGTTGGGTTTAAGGATACGTTAGTCTCATTTGAGACTAAGATCAACTTAAACGTTTGTTAAGGATACGTTAGTCTAATTTTAGACTAAGATCAACTTAACAGTTTGTCAAGAACACGTTAGTATAATCTTAGACTAAGATCAACTTAAACGTTTGTTAAGGATACGTTAGTCTAATCTTAGACTAAGATCAACTCACGGGATCGTTTAGATCCAACAAAAGAGTATTCGGGCTCTATTGTTTAGTTTAGGGATATTGCGGTCGATTACCAGTTTAAGGACATGGTGGTCCAATACCAGTTTAAGGACATGGTGGTCCAGTTTAAAAACATCATAGTCTGTAAAGGTTAAGGACATCATAGTCCATGGGCTTAAGGACCCTACAGTCCGAGGTTAAGGACATCATAGTCCATGGGCTTAAGGACCCCACAGTCCAGGTTAAGGACATCATAGTCTATGAGTTTAAAGACCCCACAGTCCATGGAATGATTGGTTATCGGGACCCGTCACCTCTTTGAAGACGTTGAAGGATTACAACAACAAATATCAGAGGAGTTCAGAGATGTACCCTTGAACCAAGGCTGATTGGGAGATCTATAGTCCAATTTGGAACTAAGATAAATTAATTAGATTGTGAGCACATTGGCTCAGTTAAATCTGAATTGAGGACTTATGGCCAATTTGGGCTAAGTCCAATTAAGTTTGAAATGTTGGCCCTTTGTTGGCCTGTTGAGCATTTGTTTGGGTTCAGCCCCTCATTATTTAGCAATGCTAAACAAGAGTTTGAGGGCTCTGAGAACATTTTGTCTTCGGCTGAGCACTTAAACATTATAGTTATGGATTTTAAGGCTCATTTGAAAGGGAGATTTGCCTGTGGAAAACTTAGCCAATTTGGACTAAGCTGATTTGAAAATAGTGTTAAACACTAGAGGACATCTGACGGTCACGTGTCCTCACGTGATATATTTAAAACAGTGTTAAACACTGGAGACAAAATGCTCAAAATAGTGTTAAACACTAGAAAGGAAGGGGTCACGTGGGGTCACGTGAGGCGCTTGAAGATGGGGCCAGACCTCCTTTATTTTATTATCAGAATATTCAAATAAGTGTTAAACACTTTTAGTCTTCAGGCCATCACGTGTTGGCACGTGATGGGTAGCCATGTATTGATTATTAAAGTGTTTATTAATGGGTCATGTGGGGACACGTGAGGGCGTCCAAAATCAGTACTGCCGTTGGCTTTGTTCTCTTCATTTATGAGGGTCATGTGTGAGCACGTGAGGCATTGCCTCCAAACTTTTTTCTTCTCGTTTTAGGGAGTCTATTTAAGGGTCACGTGGGAACACGTGACCTAGTTTTGTTCTCTTTTTTCTGTTCATTGAGAATGGGGATCACGTGTTACCACGTGATCAAGTTCTTTACATGCATGGAGAGCTTTCAAGTCTCTTTGTTTTAAGAATTAAATTCTCTCTAATTCTGTTTTTTAGAGGAATTAAATTCCTATGTATATGGAAGAATTAAATTCTTATGTAGGGTTAAACCCTAGTTCTGTTTTGGAGGAATTAAATTCCTATGAATTTGGGAGAATTAAATTCTCATATAGGGTTAAACCCTAGTTCTGTTTTGGAGGAATTAAATTCCTATGAATTTGGGAGAATTAAATTCTCATATAGGGTTAAACCCTAGTTATGTTTTGGAGGAATTAAATTCCTATGAATTTGGGGGAATTAAATTCCTTAAACTCAATTCTCCCTCTAAGTTTTGGATCTGCATGGCAAAATCTCCTCGATGAGAATTAAATTCTCAACTTGTGGGGAGATCTGCTTCTGCAGATCTTCAACCAAAGGAAGAACTAAGTTCTTATTCAGAATAGTTAAACTCTTAAATTAAGAATTAAATTCTCTTTGTTTTATGGAACTTAGATCTCTTTCCCCTTTCTCACCTAGGGTTTCTTTTCTCTGAAGAGATCTTTTTTTTCTCTCTTGAGAATTAAATTCTCCTATCTTTTTTCTCTCTGTTGTTATCTCCCAAAAAAGTAGATCCCTTCTCTTCTCTTCTTGGCTCCTATTTACAGGAGAAAGAAAAGAATCAATTTGTTTTGTCAATTTTTCATTGAAAGATTTTAATTGATTTTGTAACCAACATGATCTTTTAGATCACTCAGTGAATTTTATTCACCATTAGATTTTTAATCCAAAAGATCTTTTATCTGTTATTCCTGGCAAATTTCAGGGAAATCTTTCCTTGTATAAAATCTTTCCATAAATTGGTGATTTTTAATCACCATTGGATTTTTAATCTAACGGTGCTCCATTTTAAAGAGCACCATATTTTTTGTTTGGAAAGATTTAGAGAAATATTTTTCCAGTTAGGCTTTTTGATTCCCTCTTAATTAGAATTTAATTCTATTAATTCATAGATCTTTAGGAACCCATCACGTGTTGGCACGTGACCCCCTGATTAAGCATTTGACCAGAATTTAAATCTGTTCTTTTAAAGAACTCAGGAATTATCACGTGTCAGCACGTGACCCATGGTCACGTATTGGCACGTGATGTCCCATTGGGGTTTTTCCTTGTTATTTTATTATACCTTTAATTCTTTTCAGTGGGTTTAAAGGCCCATCACGTGTTGGCACGTGACCCCACTGATTAATTATTTCCAATTATTTATTTTATTCAGTGCCTACAGGCTTTGCCTGTATATAGTCACATGTCTGCACGTGATGCCCGGTCACGTGATGCCCGGTCATGTGTGGGCACGTGATGCCTCATAACTTTTGATCCCGGATGAATTATGAAGCCCATAATATATCAAATCGAAGGATTTTTCGAGACTCTTTCGATATTATCAGAATTTAGCTGTTTCACATTCGGGAGTTTATCAAAATACAGCCCGAAAAATACCGGTTCACATTTTCTTAAACGTATCGCTGCCATTTGATACATTGGGCTCTTTTGCACAGAATTTTTTTTTTGGCGGGAACAGAGGTATTTGCCAAGGACCCTGATTTTCTTGGAGTTGAGACGAATCGAGGTATTCCTGCAAAGACGCTGATTTCTCTGCGGGTCGACGCGAATCGAGATGCTCTCGTCAAGGACGCTGATTTCCCTGGGGGTGAGACGAATCGAGGTATTCCTGCAAAGACACTAATTTCCTTACGGATCGACGCGAATTGAGATGCTCTCGTCAAGGACGCTTATTTCCCTGAATCGAGCTATTTGCCAAGGACATTAATTTCCTCGGAGTTTAGACGAGTCGAGAGATTCCTGCAAAGACACTGATTTCCTTGTGGGTCGACGCGAATAAAGATGCTCTCGTCAAGGATGCTAATTTCCCTAAATCGAGGTTTTTCTAAGGACACTGATTTCCCTGGGGTCGGTTGACTTGTTTCCGAGATGGAGCGTTGATCCGGCGGGGAGGTCATTGGTTGACTCTAGGTTGTCTGTGGACCATACTGTCTTGGAACTAGGGACTTTACCGTGGCTCCGCTTTGTTGATGTCGCGTCCGAATCCTGCTGGAATGAGGAGGAACGCCGTTGTTGATCCTCTGGGGTGCAGATGTTGCCGTCGATATCTGACTCTCCCTTTGACGAGGTCTGGTGGGGAAATGTGGTCCACTTTTTGTTTATGCCCATGGATTGTATACAGGGGTTAGTATGGACTCACCTGTAGGGCAAAAGTTTCATTCTTTCATTTTTTTTATTTCCGCGATGCTCTATCATTTCAGCTTTTATATCGCGAAGTTCGCGATTGCCCAATCATTTCGGCTATTTTTCGTAGTGCCCAATCATTTCGGCTATATACTTTTTTTTACTCGCTGTTTTTTATTGCGAGTTGCCCAATCATTTCGGCTGTTTTGTATGCATATATCTTTACTTGCTGATTTTGTTGCAAGTTGCCCCATCATTTCGGCTATTTCATATGCATTTTTGGCTCGCTGATTTTTCTCGCGAGTGTGGAGTCTGGAATCTGGTGTCAATCTTAGCATCAGTATCGCTACAACTGGAATATTGCCAGGAGCGAATCATAATTTGCCATGAAAGGACTTGGGATTTTATACCGATTTAGGCATCAGCATCGCTACAACTGGGACATTGCCGGGAGCGAATCATCATTTGCCTTTGTCGATTCGAACAAAGGTGGCGTAGCAAACAGGGTTAGAATCCTGTCGACTAAGGCTTTTGACTTCATGAGCCGTAAGGGGTCTCATAAAGGTATTTCTTCCTATGAGTCATGAGGATCTCTTAGGTTTCGTTTCACCTTAGGAATCATGAGGATTCCTAAGTGTATGTTCTCTTGTAAGTCATAAGGATCTTGCAAGAGTGTTTTCTCCTTGCAAGTCGAGAGGACCTACAAGTGTTTGTTTACCATGTGAGCATATCCCTAGTCGCTGGTGGGACTCTGTTAGGGAAATGTTTATTCATGCCCGTGGATTGTATACAAGGGTCAATATTGAAACACCTGTAGGGCAGCATTGGAGATTTGTGATGGCTTAAGAACAGGTTCAGATCCCTGTAACTTAAAGCTTTTGAATCCTATGAGCCGTGAGGGTCTCAAAGGGGAATTCTCCTTGCGAGTCGTGAGGATCTCATAAGTGTAACTTCTCCTTAGGAATCGTGGGGATTCTAAGTGTGTTTCTCCCTTATGAGTCATAAGGATCTCACGCAGGTAGTTTCTCCTTACAGGGTTGAGAGGACCTTGCAAGTGTCTTTTAACGAGATTGCGCCCTTTCGGGTTTTCACAAACTCGCCGGTAGTCCTGCTGTTCTTACTCACGGAGCCCTTTCGGGTTTTCATCCGTGCCCATCTCGCTTATGGACGTACCCTTTTTTTTGCGTCAGCCTTAGGATGCCGGGTCCGTAGTAGTTTATAGACGTCTCGGTCAATTGCAAGTTTTAGGACATTACGGTCCATCGTTAGTTTAGGGACGTTTCAGTCTATTGTAGCTTTGAGGCGAAGTTTCGCCGGATGCTGTATGAACAAGTAGGTTTCATCTTGATAGACCTTATCACATAATCTAAGGATTTTGGTACTGCTCCTGCCCCTGGCTCCTCTACGTTATCTCCTAACGCCGAGTGAGCTGCTTTGTTACTTAGAGAAAAATTAGCGATCATGTGGCAACTTGCCACATAATCTTCGGATTCTTCTGACAAGTCGTCTCCCTCATCATTGTCGTTATCTTCACTCTCAAGGATGTGATTGAGAAACTCTTAAAGCGCGACTGGGGTTCGCGCCTTCTGGTTGTATTCCTCCAGCGCGTCAATATGCTTTTGCAGATCCGTGCGCTTGTCGTTAGACTGCGCGGGCCTTTTGGTCTTCTTCTTTTTCTTTGAATACTTTGACGGCTGGGCCTGGGTGTTTTGCCCATTGCTACTAACTCCTGATGTTGGGCGTGGTTTCAACATCCCATCGATGATCTCCGGCTCCAGCGGACTTTTCCACCTGATCGCCGGACATGTTTGAAGATCTTTCAGCATTCTTTTAGTTTTTGCCGAAAGAACAACTTCCCATGGAGCTTCCTCTATGAATGAGCACGATGCCACCGGCATGTCCATCTTTTTCGGAGCATGTGGTTGTGGCGGGTTCACCTTCTAGTTTTCAGAAAACGCGAATTTGCCCTGCTGCTACTGGTCTTCAACCCAGTTTTTGAAGACATAGCAATCTTCGATTGGATGACCCATTACTCGATGGTAAGGGCAGTAATTAAGATCGTTGACATTGTTCGGTTGTAGTGGGTGTCTCGGCTCCGGTAGAGTGATGAGCCCATTGCGCACTGCTAGTTCGAACAGTCTCCTTATTTTATCCCGGGAAAACGAATAAGGATGTCTCAACTTCTCATCAAAGGATTGCTGCTTCTTGCTTTGGCGAACAACCGGTCTCAGGCCACTCGATTGTTGTTGAGCGTTGGCGACGAAGGTTTCTTTCCCTTTGCCCTTTTCATTCCAAGGCTCCGATTTTGAAGAGGAAGGCCTATGGCCCATCTGGTCCATTTAGGTTAGCTTGTCAATCAAGGCCTGTAAGGTAGTCGGCTTAAAAAACATCATGAATTGGGATATGGTCGCCTGCTGATCGAGGGTTCCCACAAACATGCCTACTGCAGGAGCCTCTTCTATGCGCTGTTCGCACTTCGACCATAGGTTGCGCCACCGTATCGCATACTGAACCCATGTTTCGCCTGGCTTCACCCTGGCATTGATCAACGCCGTTATTAGGGTGCGTTCGCTGACGCTTGCGAAACGCTGGGTGAATAACTGCTCCATCTCCGTGAATGTTTTGATGGAGTTGTTTGGAAGCTCCGAATACCATTCGAAGGCCGTCTCCGCCAAGCTGTCAACGAATTGGCGAAGCAATAGCTTATCATCCCCTCTAGTGTTGCCGCAGAGAGCCCTGAATTGAGCCACGTATTGGTGTGGATTTCCCGTCCCCTTATATACATGGAATTTAGGGATCGTATATCCCGACGGGTACTTTATTTGGTCGTACCATTCTGGATATGGTCGCCCAATTCTGACGACTTGGCTAGTTGCTTCATTCGCTTGATGAGCCCGTATTTGTTGAGCTATATAATCATCGAGCGTGGCTTTGGAGATGGTCTCCTCCTTGGCTGCTGACAGAACCGGCAGAGGATTTAATGTTTCTCCTCTATCATCTTCAATAATTACTGGAGGATCTTCGGCTGGAGGGTCCGGCTGGATCATCAGGCCCACCATATCATGGAATAAAAGGGCCATTTGTTTTATGTTGGCTTCTTGTTCCGCAGCCTCTTTGTCCTTCTTCTTAAGCATTCTCCGAATGAATTCGGCATCCGTTTGCTGCTCACGACACTGCTTCGAGGATGTCTCCGGGCCTGCTTTTGGTCCAGTGAGTGCAGCCATGGCTGTCAGCATTTCTTGGAGCTTTTTTTGTTGTTGCTCCTGAGCCTTAGTCACAGACCGCGTAAGCGGTCGATGACTTGTGAAGATATGGCTATCCTCTTTTCCGGATGCCATATAGACGGTATGCACCACCATTCCCCCAGACTTAGGGCGTTTAGGCTCAGTGCCCTTGACATTTGCCAAAGACACAGAGATCTTCTCCGGCCTCTTTCTTTTGTGGGCGGTCGAAGTTGAGGGAGCCATTGCAGCGGGCACCCAAAAAGATGACACCTTCTGTGGCTTGACAGGGTGATCCCCTTCTCGCCGAACTTTCATCTTTTTTGTCCACGGGGATAGTCTTGATCAATCACCGAGTCTTGGACCTGTCGCCAGACTTTGTAAATTTTGGAGGATAGCGGTTGAGGGGGCTGCTCCAGCTTTGCCTTTGTGATCTTTTCATTAGGCGGAGGAGACTTTTTTAGCACGGCAGTTGGCGAATTCCTGCGCACCTTGTTAAGTAGTTCAAAGTTGTTCCCAGTTGGAACATCAGCATCAACTTCCATCGTTGGAGCTGGCGGAGTCAGTACAGAAGGAGAGCTGCACCCAGCCTTCCTTACTCGGCGCCAGTGACGGCGGCAAGCATGGAGAGCAGCCGGGATTACCTCCATTATTGGATCAGCTTTTCCATGGCCCCTGTTTTGAAGAGAGCCTGTTATTGGCGCTAGCCTGTCGAAAACTGACGTCCGTTGAGAAGGGATGGTCAACCTGTCGAAAGCCGACCTTCGGGTAGGGAGAGTAGCCTGGATGACCTCAACTGTAGCAGGAGTTGGAGTGTCCTTCTCTGGTATTGCGAGCCTCTTTGCGAGCCCACTTGAGCTTTGATCCAGCCTGTCGAAGACTGAGGCATTGGAATTCGACGACCCGCTGAGAGGGGCCGTGGTGGTTGCAAGCCGATCAAAGACCGACTTTTTCGGAGCTTCTTGCGATGGTATAGGAGCGCTGAAGCTTGTTGGCGGGAGCATGGTCCCGAAGAACAGTCCAGTGGTGGCCTGGGTCACTTGTTCCACCGGCATTGTGAAAAGGGAGGCCGCTTGGGGCCCGTAAGTCACTCCTCCGGACGGGACAGAGCGAGAGTTGCAGTTGCAGTTAGTGCAGTTGAAAGCCATTGATGTTCTTTTTTCTGCATAGGAGCAAAACCAAATCTTAGTACCTCTAACCCAAGGGCAATCATATCAAACCGCAATTCGTTCGCGAACACGACACACGAAGTGTGGAGTGGAAAGAGGAAAAGGTCCCACCGGGCATACCAGAATCTATTCTTCGCTGAAAGACGCGACCGGGACGTTAGGACGTCCGGCCTGAATTCTGAGGGCAGATGTTATTTAGTTCTATCCGTCCACCTCTCTGAAGATGCCAAGTTGATTTATGACACCGTGTATCGAAGGTATAGATGGAAGCAGCCGATGTAGCAGATTTCTTCAGATTCCCCCTCATTGAGGGGTTTTTTTATTGTGGAGACGCTCTTCCCTGCAGACGCAAGCCCCTGCAGTTAATTACGCTACCGCATCGCAGTAACAACTTTCTCCTTCTCCAGATGGTCACTTCGTGTCGTGTGTGTTTGTTTTGTTTTTGGTTGCCCGTGGATTGTATACGGAGACTAATTTATGTTGTCGCCCGTAGGACGAGGATTAGCCCAAATCCGTATCTTCTTAGATTTGGGTTTGGGTTGGGTTTAAAGATCGTTAATCTCATTTGAGAATAAGATCGACTTAAACGTTTGTTAAGGATACGTTAGTCTAATTTTAGACTAAGATCAACTTAACAATTTGTTAAGGATGCGTTAGTCTAATTTTAGACTAAGATCTACTTAACAGGAACATTTAGATCCAACAAAAGAACATTTGGGCTCTATTGTTTTATTTTAGGGACTTTGCGGTCCGGTTTAAAGACATCATAGTCTGTAAAGTTTAAGGACATCATAGTCCATGGGTTTAAAGACCCCACAGTCCAAGGTTAAGGACATCATAGTCCATGGGTTTGAGGACCCCACCGTCCAAGGTTATGGACATCATAGTCCATGGGTTTGAGGACCCCACAGTCCAAGGTTAAGGACATCATCGTCCATGGGTTTGAGGACCCCAGAGTCCAAGGTTAAGGACATCATAGTCCATGGGTTTAAGGACCCCACAGTCCAAGGTTAAGGACATCATAGTCCATGGGTTTAAGGACCCCACAGTCCAAGGAACGTCTGGTTGTCGGGACCCGTCACCTCTCTGAAAACGTTGAAGGATTACAACGACAAATATCAGAGGAGTGAAGAGATGTACCCTTGAACCAATTTTGGTTGGGAGATTTGTAGTCCAATTGGGACTAAGATCTGAGATTTATGAGCATATGGGCTCAATTAATCTGAATGAGGGTTTTGAACCAACTTGGGCTCAGCCCACTCAGTTAAAATGTTAAACATTTGATAATGCTGAGCATTGATTTGGGTTCTGACAGCCTTTCTGTCTTTTATTGAATGTTGAGCATTCATCATAGCTCTAGGGTTTTATTTACAGAACAGTTAATGTTCTATCAGTGCACGCGTGAGGAACACGTGGCGCGCTTGGCGCTAGCGCCAGTTAATGAGCGCAGTGCGCTATATTTGGAGCGCTGAGGCACTGCAGCGCTGTGCGCTATATTTGGAGCACTGAGACGCTTCTGTTAAGTAGCGCACACATGAGAAGCACGTGGCGCGCTTGGCGCTGTGCGCCAGTCTTTGAGCGTAGAGCGCTTCTTTAAATTTGGAGCGCTAAGGCTCTTTTAGATTAGGAGCGCTGAAACTCTTTTAAATTGGGAGCGCTAAGAATCTTCTGTTAAGTAGCGCAGACGTGAGGAGCACGTGGTCCGCTTGGCACTGTGCGCCAGTCTTGAGCGCAGAGCGCTTCTTTAAATTTGGAGCGCTAAGGCTCTTTTAAATTAGGAGCGCTAAGGCTCTGCGGCGCTTTGCGCTAGATGTGGAGCGCTGAAGCGCTCCTTTTATGCAACATCAGTTCTGCGCTCTGAGAATTAAATTCTCTCTTATAAGAGATTTTGTCTCAAGGTTCTAAGAACAAAGTTCTTATTTTATAGGAGATGTTTCAATCTCTTATTTTTGTGAAAGGCTTTGCCTTTATGGATCTGTGATCCTAAGAGAGCTGAATTATTCTCCCCCCTTTTTATAATGAGTTGTTCATGATCTCTTTTGTAAAAAGACCTTAGTCTTATAGATCTATGATCTGTGAGAAGAATTATGTTCTTCTTCTTATTCTTTGTGATGAGATACTTTGATCTCTTTTTGTGAAAGACCTTGGTCTTATAGATCTATGATCTTAGAAAAGAAGTAAATTCTTCTTTTAATATGAGATGATTTCATCTCTCTGTTTATTTACCTTGAGAAAATTCTTCTTCTTTCGAGAGCTTGCTCTTTTTCTTTGAATTTTTTTCAAAGTTTATGGGGTGGTTTCTCTATCTATTTTTTTTTCTCCTTTTGAGACTTGAAGTCTTAGGTCCCTTTTATAGTGAAGGTTGATTTGTTCAATCAGTTAAAGAGATTTTGTCTCTAATTGATTTGGGGATGTCTCCCCCGTTGGATCTTTGATCCAAAGGATTCTGTTTTACAGAAGGCAATCTTCTTGTTTTTTTAACAAGATTGGGAAATCTTTTCCCACACTGAATTTATTCTGTATTTTGGTGATTTTTAATCACCTTTGGATCATTGATTCAACGGTGCTCTGATTTACAGAGCACAATCTTTTTGTTTGGAAAGATTTTGAGGAATCTCTCCTTAACAAAATTTTATTCTGGTTAATTGATGATTTTTAATTATGTTCGTTGGATCTTTGATCCAACGGTGGAGAACATTTAGTTCTAGCGCTAGCGCACTCGTGCTTTGCACGTGGTGCGTTGCTTAGAGCGCAGCGCACTTAGCGCTAGCGCACACGTGCTTTACACGTGGTGCACTGCTTAGAGTGCAGCGCTCTTAGCGCTAGCGCACACGTGCTTTGCACGTGGTGCGCTACTTGGGGCACAGCACACTTGGCGCTGCTATGAAGCGTTGCTTCATTTCAAAATTTGAAATCTGAACAAAGCTTTGCTCTGATTGGGGGAAACACTAATCATGCAAATCTCTCTCCCCTTTAGTCTGTAAGACATTCTTTAGAGAGGGTGACTCCATCACCAGTAGGTACACCACCATGTCAGGAGTCAACCATTCTAAAACACCTTTAGAATAATGTCAAAGTACCTAAATTAGGACACTTCCCAAATCTAGATCTAAAACCATAGATCTAGTTAACAGAATCCTGGTATTTTATCCAGATCCTATGTGGAGAAACACTTTGTGACAACCACAGTATATAACCGATCGTAGTATAGGAATTTCACTTCCTATTAAGTGCATGTCATCCAAATACCAGGACATCACACCCTACCATCTTTTTACCTGATCCATCTCTTATTCTGATGAAGTCAAACTCTATGACTATCATATCAAAATAGATGTTCTAACTCCGCTATACCTGCTTTATTCTATAAATAGACATATGCTGCTTGTCCATTATGTTTCCGCTACTCCCACTGACTACAACAACCCTCTGGCAGAGTCATATACACGTGCACTTCTAAAACTAGTTTAGAACGACGCTATAATCATCCTCCTGCCGGGTCTCATAGTCTAGAACAACAATAGTGTCAAGTTTGGATAAACAAGAACCTCCATGTCACCATCATTGAGAAGACCGAAGCACCTCTCGGGTGCCTGAGGTTACCCACCAAATCTGCGGAGTGGTTAATGGAATGTTGAATCCAATTAAATCTTTAGGTCCTACTAAATTTTCAGTAACCGTTTGTGATTCTGGAATCACTTCCAGTTCTACCATACTCCCACAAATGTTTTCTGAAAAGAATCCATTTTACTAAAACTGGTGGCGGGTCAAGAACAATATAACTATTGATCTTCCATATGGTAGAAAGTTAACCCTCGTCAATACCCGGGATAACCCACAAACTGCCATTACTGAAATGTGCCTTGAGTTTTTCCAGATTCTGGTTTTAAGCATAAGTCGAACAACTCCATATACCTTAACATGGTTAAGATATGAACCATTCTATATCCACTATAGAAACAAGGGCACAAATTTAATTGGAACCAGATTCAAAATCATGCAGCTGTCTCCAGTGCATATCAACCAAATGGAAGGAGGCCAATCAGCATTACTCATCTAGGAGTGCATCCACATATGAGCAACCTGAAAGAGAAACAAGTTCTCAAAACCATTACCATCAACGGAATACCTAGCACAAGTATCTACATCTTCGATCACCTTGAAGAATCCTGATACTTTGCAACACATGGTTCTCTACTTTATTCTTATACCTATGACTTCTCAAAACTTGGACCCTGTATTTCTACGAAATACTTGTTTAAAACTAGAGAAGTCACAAGTAAACAGAATATAGTACGAATACCAACCCCTTTGTCCTAATGGACACTGGACAACAAACAATACTTTGTATAAGTCCCCTGAGTTTAACAACTCAAACCCCGTGCGTCGTAGGTTGAAAACTGTACTATGGTTAAGAAGAATTACACCTCTGTTGAATACTCCTTACCTAATCACCAACTGATAGGTAAACGTCACAGACATAATTTCAAAAAGTTATATTTCACTTTATAAAATAAACGTACAGATATATCAGTTTGAAATTGGTTCATAACAAGAGATATTCAAAACCAAATATTTTCCATCAGGCAAAAACCCAGGTTATTTCCTTAAATATCACCAATTACAACGAATTCCGATATAATGAGGATATAATCACCTAATTCCCAATATTCTACTCCCACTCTTCATCTGTAACACTATACAGATGTGAGAAATGAATCTGGTAAATACATACCCTGGAGTCAGAATCTAAATGGGAAATCAATTTTCAATTAACATTGCACAGTGAAACTGAAACATGAAATGTTTCGAAGGGGTATCCAGGTATTCCTAGTAATGCCTCTTCCACTATCCTGATTCATGACTATTACCGTATATTTCTTTGTCGTCTCTCCAATCCCTTTATATGTCTTTACTTATTACCTTCAGTACTCCGCACTTAGGCTAAATGGTTTTCTGTTAGTTATGTATATGCCCTAGAGGCCATTGTTGTACATTTTTTGTATATTATAGTGGATACTTGGACATATATAGAGAGGACTTTCTTGCTCGACATTATAGTATGCTATCTGGTTGCTCTTTGTCTTAAGGTGCAGACTTGTAACGGAATAATGTCTTCCTCTCACATATTGATAAAGCCCTTAAGATGAGTATTTAACTACTGGGACTATAATGGAGATCATACTTGTGGGGCCAGGGCAGTCCAAAAGTACATCCTATAATTGTTCCTAGTCGAGAGTGTATCGAGACAGGGCATCGATACTCCAGAGTAGACTAGCGTATACGCATCTTGACCCATATGATGGGCAATGGATAATCCCACATCCGTTGGTGTTTGACATCAAAGATGGTATACGGGTGCTCAGTGGAGACTGGGTACACTGAACGGACTCGCCGAGAACTCCTAGACGGTATTATACCTATCATCAGATAGCAGTTCTCTGGTGACACTGGTACAGGTTAGTCTACAGACCCGAGATTGTCATAGAGTATTGTGTGATTCCCACTGTGCTTTGATTTCCACCTTACCACGTTCAAGAGGACGTGCAAAACGGTGGCTTTTGGGTACAGTCCCGAATCACATGGAGGCAATGAGAGATAAGAGGGGTTTTGTCTCTCCCGGTATTGGTGGTTGATGTTGCGCTGTGCTCGATTGGCTATAACTGGAAGTTCCTGGCCAGGGCTGATATGAAGATCTACTGGTAGGTGTTATCTGTGGTTTCTTGACCCATCATGAGCCTCACATCGACACGACTTATCGGTTACTGGGGTCTGACGTTAATCACCCCTAGACTGGTTATGCGACATATCAGACGAAGAGACCGGACTATACGGTAGTGTTACTGATTGGATTCGCCGGAGTACGTACAGGCTTGCTTGTTGATCTTCTGGTCGCTTAATACCCGGGTAGCCATTTTTAGCTGACCGCTTGCGTCTTGTGGGTGTTTGATATGATCATCTCCTACTGCCGGCGTATTGACGAGTCTTTAGAGTCCTACACAGAGGTTTCCAGGCTCAGGCAAAGCGGAGTAGGAGCACATATGTGATATGTGCAGGACCGAGATTAATACGTATATGTGATACCGTATTTTATTCTCAAGATATGAGATATCGGCCGGTTATATGTGATATAGCCGGGTCATCGGATCAAGTGTTGATTCGATGAAATGATACATTACATATATATATTAGTCGGTTATATGTGATATAGCCGGATTATTAAATCAAGTGTTGATTTAATAATTTGATGTATAATTATATATTTGACATATTAAATTACATTAACTAATATGCTCACTTAAGTATTTCTTATTCTCACTAATGATACATTTAACATATATGTGATATATGTTTATTGTGACATGCTTGGTTATACATGCAACATGGGTATATGAGACTTACACCATACTATTAATAATGTTTGGGTTTTGATTTATATTAAGTAATTCAAAATTGTGGAAATGACTCATGGTTAGAAGCTTGGAGAAGCTTGAAGATAACCATTGACTCAGTCCACCTTTTTTTGTTTCACTTAAGATATTTTCTTGACCTAACCATTACACATAGCCATGGTTAACTCTCTACATAAGTTAGTGGATGACATACACTTACCCTTGTTGCATTTCTAACCTCACTCTCATTCTCTCTTGATTGATCATCTCCTTCATCTCCTTCAAGTTTCTAGGTTTTGAGGAGACAAAGAAAAATAGTGAGAAATTAAATAATTAAGTGAGCAAAATTCCTAATTCATCATCCTCTTCTATACTAGCCATATAGTTTAGTGTGTTGGCTTCACTAATTCATAATTAGTGAAGAGATAGTTTGAGTTTGTGTTTCCTCGAAGTAGATCATCATAGACTTTGAAGACTTCTAGCTAGCATGCATCATACACCGTGTGGATCCTCTTAAGAGTCCGGGAGCTTGATGATCGCAGCGAAGGGACCACTACAAGGAGCTATAGAAGTGAAGGAACGGATTACAAAGGTTGAAATTCCTACTCACTTAGTTGTAAAGTTGTTTACATGCAAAGTTAACCCTAATTCTCTAATTAAGATCTTGGTTAGGGTTTTATAGCACATCAATTTTTATAAACTGGCATGGTTGATGCCTTCACAAACCTATTGATAGTGCTACGCAACCCTACAGTGGTATCAGAACCAAGCTAGAGCATTAGGTGTTGTCTAGACGAAGTTAGAATTCCGATCGAACCCCGAAAACCCGAATAATACCCCCTCTCTGGAAATTTTTCCAAAAGTTGGATTTTTCCATGTTAAAAATATTCAGAAAAACATGCAGGGAATTCTATGGACACACCTGAAGAATGAAACCCTAACTCGTCTAAGTGACCGCAGATCCGCGGCCAAAACATGGTTTTGGCGGCGGATCTGCGGTGCCACTTGAGAGGCTTGGGTCGGGCCTTCAGCTGTAGGTCCGTAGGAACTGTGGTATGTCTCTGGTTAATTTTAACAGTGCTCAAGTGTTGAGCTCTCTGGGAAATTTTGGGAATTCGTTGAATCGATCGAATTGTCTAACTTCGCCTAGCTATCTGTGATTCTGATACAATATATGGAATTCATATAGTTAGGCATGAAATCCGAGATATGTGATATTTCGGGTTTATGATGTCTAAGGTGATTGTGGATTCCAAATGTTGTAGTTTGACATTTTCTTTTCTGCGACCGTAAGTGTAATATGTGGTGTATCACCGTTTTCGTTGCTATATGTCAACGATAATTGTGATACGCATATTTACTTACGTTGATGACATCTGATGTTATGTATTGCTTTGATATATTATATTGGATCGTCGTGTTTTTGAATAGCCGGGGTTTTATGTGAGATGAGAGTTTTTATTTTCATTCATGTAAAATTCAATGTATGTAATATTCTTTTATTGGGGCACTTACGGGTTGAGGATGATGTCACCATTGTATATTATTTATTTTTCCGCATTAGGATCGACCCAAGGAGGGGAGCACAAGTAACCGGGTTCTAGGGTCCAGTGGGAGGCCATCTCGAGCAGTCGAGACCGGGACTCCTAACCCTAGAATTGGTAGTATTGCCTGCCGCTCTCGTAGGGATCTAGGGATGTGGGTTTGGCTATTCATCGCGACCGTGGAATCCGTGTTTTATAAAGGCTCAAAATAAAACATGGACCTCCTAGTATATCCAATATTTCATATGTTATCTTCTGCTGCTGATATTCTGTGATGTGATCATTTTATATGAGTGAGATGAATGCTTATACTATATATATATATATATATATATATATATATATATATATATTACTGCTTTCGTTTCTTCTGTGATATTTAGGAAGCATAAATGATTGGACTTCATTAATGAGATTAATAAAACAAAAGAAACCTAAAAGATGTTGTAGAATCAAATTTTCAAAAAGGATAGCTCTAGTTTTTGCTTTGCATGGCGGTATTCCTTGTAAAATATTCAACACCTTATTCAATAAGGAAAGAGCCGAGATCCCTTCACCGGGAGTGAACTCTTTAGCGAAACTAGCAGATGCTACAACTCACTCAGTTTTTTTTTGATTGCTTCTATAGTTCTTCCTTTGTATAGCGGTATTCCTTGTAGAATATCCATCACCTTATTCAATAAGGAAAGAGCCGAAATCTCTTCATCAGGAGTGACCTCTTTAGCAAAAACTTGTAAAAGCCTCAAAAACACTCCTTTTCAAAATCACTTGGTTCTACAACGATATCAAGTTCATTACGCAAAAGGTTTTTATAAAAACCTGATGTAGCCCATCGTCGTTTCAGATAAGTATTGCTTAGTATTCGTGCTGCGTTTGTTGACCTTAGCCAAGGCGTAGTGTGTGGTAGCTAATTAGTGCTTATCTGCTGCGTGAGATGCGATTGGATTAGGGTAGTCGTACGACTTTGTTGACCATGTTAAGGGTCATGCGGATGGGTTTAATTCAATCAGGAAATGACGGGTTGAACTTGGCTAGCGCTTATAATTTGTTGACCATGTTAAGATCATAAGTAACTAGAGGCAAAAGTATTATCGGGAATTTCAAGTGTTGAAATTTTCAATGAGATTGCATACCTTCTATGAGATAGTTGGATCCTGATACCCACTGCGAGTAAGAGTTACTCCGGGAAGAATTTTACACATCACAATTAGCCGATCAAGTAGGTATCTAGAAAGGTGTTAACGGGGTTATGACTCTGGGAAAACGGGGTTATGACTCTGGGAAAACGAGGTTTATTTTAATTAGGTCCGTGCGAATGCATGGGGAGCCTCCCTCAAAGTACCAACACTGGTCTGGCTGAAAGATTGGCAAACTTGTAAGGTGTAATTAAATCCCGACTAGTCTTACCTTTTAGGGTTTGAAGGAAAATTTGATAAAAACAGTGGGAGCCATCCTGATTAGATAAGCTAATAACCAATCTAATCTTGCAAGAGCATACGCTAAAGTGTTTTCTTCTCTCTCTCTCTCCAGGTAACGACCATGTCAGGCCTTAATCAAGATAATAATATAGGTGTATTGACTTAACCCGCTTGTTATACTGAGCAGGGGAACGTTGGTTCCGTTCTTTCTTATAATTGTTATAAGACTGAGCAGGAAATAGGGGTATATCCGGATTCCCACGCTGCCCAAACAAAGAGCATGCATGTTGATGCATCTTCATCAGGTGTGTTAGTTACTGAGAACTGTTTCTCAGTTCACTCTACATCCTGGGTATTAGATACCGGATCGGGATCCCACATATGTAATATGTTACATGGGCTACGAAAAGGTAGAGAACTGAGAGAGGATGATCATTCCATAAGAGTTGGGAATGGTGCAAATGTTGCAGCCAAAACTGTTGGTGAATATCACCTTGTGTTGTCAAATGGTAATATATTGATTCTGAACGAATGCTATTACATTCCGACCCTGATATGCAATCTTATATCAGTTTCTTTATTAAGTAAAGAAGGATATAATATTGTAGTACAGGATAATGTTATAAACATCTTCCTGAATCAGAACTTGATTGGATCAGGTTCGTTAAATAATGGCATATACGTTCTGAATTAAACTACAGTTCTTAATGTACAAAACACACACAAGAGGAAGAGTTCAGAAATAAACGAATCCTTCTTATGGTATTGTAGACTAGGTCATATCAATGCGACATGACTGGCTAAGTTACATAAGGATGGATATTTGAATCTGTTCGAATTTTCATCTTATGACACTTTCCAGTCATGTCTCAAAGGCAAGATGACCAAAACTCCATTTAGTGGACACGGAGAAAGAGTTACGGAACTCTTGGGACTGATACCTTGTGATGTATGTGGTCCCATGTCTACACATGCTAGGGATGGTTGCTCGTACTTCATTACATTCACTGACGATCTCTCAAGATACGGATATGTGTTCCTGTTGAAACACAAGTCTGAAGCTTTTGAGAAATTCAAAGAATATAAGAACGAAGTCGAGAACCAAACGGGTAAAAGCATTAAGATCCTTCGATCTGATCGAGGAGGAGAATACTTGAGCAATGAGTTCCTGGACTATCTAAAAGAGAATGGGATTCTCTCTCAGCTTACTCCTCTGTATACACCACAGCATAACGGTGTATCAGAACGGAGGAATCGCACCCTATTAGATATGGTGCGCTCTATGATGAGCACCGCTGAGTTACCTATTTCCTTTTGGGGGTATGAGCTGGAGACGGCTGTATACCTATTGAATAGAGTTCCAACCAAATCGGTACCTACCTGTCACGACCCGCAAGGTACAGAACGCGACCGGCACTTAGATTGCGAAACGTCTTAAGGCGTCCGTAAAATAAGCAAGCCGAAGCCCAGAATACAAAACCCAATTAAGATTTTTAGAGTGAGGGAAAACCGAATTATTTAAGCATTTACTTCATTACCTAATCAAATTGTCTTTTTAAATAAACTTCCATTTTCCCAAAATTTCCAGCAGAGTCTCATATGTAAAAATCAACCTCAGCAGTGCAACAGATATAAAAGGAGTAACAGTGCATAAGAAATAGCATGTCGACTCAAGTGAGTTCGACCCAGATATTTCATAAAATAAATCCCCAAGTTTCACAATCTCACCTCTAGGTCAATATACAGTAATCCAAATAAAGCAGGTACAACTGAAATAATAGAAGCAGTAGATGGAGTGTTCTAGATACAACAAATATATAAGGTGGTACAAACTGATAATCACCCACCTATGAGCAAAAGCCTCGAGTCCAGGCAAAAAGTGCGAAAGAAGCAAAAGTGTCCGCCGCTACAGTGCTGACGGAGTGGACCTGCAGAAAAGCTGTGGCACAACGGGGGTGAGTTGCCAACTCGTGAGTAATAAATAACATCTACTAAGGCTATCGTATGCATGCACACAAGTGTCCTGGCATCCCTAAGCAGGTATGGCTACATGTCCTAACAGGCATGTATGCATCAATAGTATGCAAGCAAGTACGTAAATATGTCACATGGATGTAATACGGTATGTATGTCACATGATGGTACTATCAAGTATGTATGAGAATTATCCTTTCCTTTGTTTTGAAACTTTCCCCTTTTTAAACATCAGCACAATATCACGAAATCAGTAAAAAACCGTGTCCAGCAACGACACCTCAAAACCGTCTAAAACCCATATATCCATGTCCAGTATCTCTGGTCTCAGCCATCCGGCTGATCCATATCAATATCAATATCCCAATACAGCAACCACGGTCGGTATCCTCTGGATATCCGCCGCGCCAAATGAAGTCACCGGTAGGTAATCCGTCCCCTGCCAGGCTCAACGCCATCTCCTGCGATCTTCTTGCCCCGGGGTACCGTACCGGGCCCACCATGCATCCGTGACGGTTCCTCCACTCCTCGACACGGATCTCGAAAACCACAGCAAACTCATGGTGTACGACACTTTACCTCACTAGAAAACCGCAACCTTTTATCTTTTTAAACAGTTATCAGTTTTGAAATCTTGCGGCTTTCCTCCAAAATCCAGAAATATCATAAATCTCATGAAATCATCAGAATGCACATGTCTATGACTATGGATGCATATGGTATCAATTTGCAATGCATGATTTACACTAAGCATGAGCAGATGGTATGATAATACATATGCACAGGTATTGTAACTCTTATGGTTTCATTTTAAACATTTATTTCAATATCACGTTTTTAGGCAATTAACATGTTCAGATTTATAGTCATCTAGTGTTGTGACATGGCAATTACCAAGGTGTGTGTGTCCACATGAATCGTGCTCGTGCTGCATATAAAACCTGGTAATGGTGCATGTGTCCTACAGATGAATTTCCGTATGTGGGTGTAACATGTAGATATGACTGCGGTAATATTATGCCAGTTTTTTTTATTATCATTTTATGTCACAATGTACTATCAAGTTTACCAACTATAAGTTCATTAATCTAACGGGCGACTCGCGCCATCCAAACGATCGTCCCCCGTAGATGCTAAATCTACTCACCCGTGATCCGGTGCTAAGTGTGTCCGACCACCTGCTTGCCTTTCTCTGCTGCGCTCGAAGTCCCTGCCGGCGAACCTAGAATTCACAAGAGTCACCATATAAGGAAAATCCTGCAAAACGTAATATATCGATAAAAGGAAATGCGTGCGTGAAACTAAACGCGTGTGCACACGACACGACGCGATGCGCACGAACTCACCAGAACCTAAGACAACACGCTGTTTCGCGCAGCGCGCCACAGAACCACGCGTATCACGCGCGTGTCGCACAAGACTTAAAACATCGGAAACACATAACTAGCTCCAGATTTTGCCTCTAGACCCAAAATGAAAAGTTACAGATACCAACAACCCTAGATACCCAGCAGAGCCCCACACCCAAAATCCCAACACCCCACCCCCTACTCTGGCCGCAAATTGCGGCCAGATCGAATAAATCGGCGGCCTCAAATGTGAGGTGGGTCCCCGTGCTTTGTGTGTGTGTCTCTGCTAGTCTCACTATGCCACAGTCTTCTCAATTTTTACCTGAGTGGATCGGGTCAAAAGCAAGTTCCAGAAAGGTTAAAAGTCGCTAAAACTGCTAATTTACGCCAAGTCGGGTAAATCGGGTGTTAACATGGAGTCTGGGGAATATCTCTGGTTGGCCGGCCTCACTAGCACCTAAGAGGGTTATCCTAGCTAACACAACTCTCACTTTGCTCAAAATCTTCATAAAACACCCAATATCACTACTAAGCATGATATGGACACCAATTAAGCTAGATTATCGAAATTTTAGCAAATTAAGGCTAACCCTCTAATGTTAGAGTCTCAACTAGGCTTGAACAGATTAGTTAACACCAAGAAGGGTCTATTAAGCTATAAGCACTCTAAAATGGCTAAACCTAGCACTACTATACTATTCTAGCAATAGATTTCTATTTATCACAAAATCTAGCTAATCAAGCACATAATCTAAACAATATGGGAAAAGTTTAAGAGTTATACCCCCTAAGAACCTTGCAACCAAGGAGAAGGAGAAGAGGAAGAGGGTAGGTGCATCAAAACGTGGTTGAAATGCTCCGAACTTCACCAGACTGGTGCTGATGTGCTGCTGTTGCTGTTGCTGTTGCTGAAGGTGGTGATGCTGATGTGGTATGGGGTTGTGTGTGGCGTGGTATGGTGTATGGTATGGTGTGGTATGAGGTGGTGTGTGGTGTGGTATGAGGTTGAGGGCTGGTGCTGCAACTGCTGATGCTGGTGTGCAGTTTAAGTGCTGGCTGAAGCTGAAGCTGATGTTATTAGTTTGTGTTGTATTCTGATATTTTAAGGGTGAGATTGAGTGTGAGTGAGGTGGTAGTGTTATGTGTTTGTAGTTTGAGGTTTAGGGGGCTGAAGTAGCAGCTGTAGATGAACAAATAGGGGCTGGGAAGGCTGGAACTGCTGTTGCAGGGGCTGAAATCAGAGCTAGGCTGGGGCTGATGTGTGGTGCTGATTTGGGGTTGAAAAGATGAAAAATGGGGCTGATCTGATGCAATTTGGGCTGATGTGTAGTGTGAGTGAATGAGTGAGAGAGAGGTGAAAAAGTTGTGAAAAGAGTGAGGAGACTTAACCTTAATTCATCATGGCACATCACATCCCTCACCTCACTCTAAGTCAACCTTAAACCCTCCAAAACCCCATGGTCAAAACCAACCATCACCAACTAAGCTAATTAGCTCTAAACAACACTATTAACTTAACTAAGGACCTAACCCACCATGGTCAAATTAAACATAGCTAACCTACAAGCTCAAATGTGTGGCAACCCTAGTCTTAACCCTAAGTATCATGCACAAGTGTGTGTGGTGGCGATAAAATTCCGCAAAAATAACCACAAATCCCGATAATTTACTAGAATCCCGCTTTGGTAAACTTTTTACCAAAAACCCCAAATTAACACTTAATTATCACTAACCCTAAAACTCAAGTGTTACACTACCACTCCATATGAGATATGGAATGGGAAGAGACCATCACTTAAACGAGTTAAGATATGGGGTTGTCTGGCCTATGTTAAAAAGCAAAATCCGGACAAGCTCGAGACAAGATCAGTTCTTTGCAAGTTTGTGGGATATCCAAACAATTCGTATGGATATCATTTCTACCTCAGTGAGGAGCAAAAAGTGTTTGTTGCTCAACATGCCACCTTTTTAGAAAAGGAATTTCTTGCAAAGGAAATTAGTGGCAAAGAGGTAGAGCTGGAAGAAGCTCCAGCAGAACAAACTACAACTGAAGATTTAGTGGAACCAGTGGATTCAATAGTTCCCAACGAACCCCAGCCTCTCCGCCGATCTAGGAGGGTTCCTCATCCACATGAGAGATACCACGGTTTTCTCATTGATGGTGGGAGTGAGGATCCCAACTAGCTTTGAGCAGGACATCACGAGTAGGGACTCTGTGAAATGGCTGGATGCAATGCGATCTGAGATGGAATCCATGTACACCAACAAAGTATGGATTTAGGAAGTTTCTCCTGAAGGGGTGAAACCCATTGGGAGCAAATGGATTTTTAAGATGAAACTTGGTGTAGATGGAAAAGTTGAGACTTTCAAAGCTAGACTTGTTGCAAAGGGTTTTCATCAACGACTAGGTGTGGATTATGACGAAACCTTTTCTCCAGTGGCTATGCTTAAGTCCATCCGGATCCTACTTGCCATTGCTGCATACCATGACTACGAAATCTGGCAAATGGATGTTAAGACCGCTTTTCTAAATGGTGATTTAGAAGAGTGCGTGTACATGACTCAGCCAGAGGGCTTCGTAGACAGTGGGAGCAGCGGAAAGGTGTGCAAGCTGCTTAAATCCATATACGGGTTAAAGCATGAATCACGGAGTTAGAACATTTGTTTTGATATTGTTGTCAAAGAGTTTGACTTCATCAAGAACGTAGATGAACCTTGTATATACAAGAAGGTAGCAGAGAGTAAGGTTGTCATCCTCATATTGTACGTGGATGACATACTCTTGATAGGAAATTGTGTTCCTATGCTGCACTCGGTCAAGCTCTTCTTATCACAAAGATTCTCAATGAAAGATCGAGGTGATGCCTTCTGCATTTTGGGAATTAAGATCTATAGAGATAGATCTAAACGGATACTGAGATTGTCCCAATCCAGGTACATTGACACCATACTAAAGAGGTTTAGTATGGAAGAATCCAAGCGTGGAAATTTACCCACGATCTCTGGACTCACTCTCTCCAAAGAGATGTCTCCTAAGACTGATTTGGAGAGAGCTCGCATGCAAGGGATACCCTATGCTTCAGCAGTAGGCTCTATCATGTACGCGATGCTATGTACCAGACCCAATGTAGCATACTCACTAAGTGTAGTGAGTAGGTATCAAGCAGATCTAGGAGAGAGTCACTGGATACCTGTGAAGAACATTCTCAAGTACTTGAGAAGGACTAAAGAGATGTTCTTGGTGTATGCTAACGGAGAACTCCAGGTGGAGTCCTTTACCTATTCGAGCTTCCAAAGTGATAAGGAAGACTCTAAGTTGCACTAGGGATTTGTCTTTACCCTCAATGGGGGAGCGGTTTGTTGGAAGTGTTCCAAACAAGAAACCGTGGTAGACTCGACGATGGAGGCTGAATACATCGCTGCCAACTATGTTGCCAAAAAGGCTGTCAGGATGAAGAAGTTCATAAACGAACTTGGAGTAGTTCCGTCCATTGAGCATCCAATACCTTTGTATTGTGATAACAATGGAGCTGTGGCTTTGGCCAAGGAACCCAGGTCCCATCAAGATCCAGGCATATTCTGAGGCGGTATCACCTGATCCGGGAAATAATTGATCGCCGGAAGATCGAGGTTAGGAGAGTAGGCACGAAGGACAACACTGCGGATCCATTCACGAAGACCAATCCCCAGATATAATTTGAGAGACTCTTCGGCATGTTGGGTATGAGATACGACAACAGCTGGCCTCAGTGCAAGTGGGAGATTGTTAATTATGTATATACCCTAGAGGCCATTGTTGTACATTTGATATATATTATAGTAGATTTTTGGACATATAGAGAGAGGACTTTCTTGCTCGACATGATAGTATGCTATCTGGTTGCTCTTTATCTTAACGTATAGACTTGTATCAAAATAATGTCTTGCTCTCACATATTGATAAAGTCCTTAGGATGAGTACTTAACTACTGGGACTATGATGGAGATCATACTAGTGGGGCCAGGGTAGTCCAAAAGTATATCCTATAATTGTTCCTAGTCGAGGGTGTATCGAGACAGGGCATCGATACTCCAGAATAGACTAGTGTATACGCATCTTGACCCATATGATGGGCAATGCATGATCCCACATCCATTGGTGTTTGACATCAAAGATGGTATAGGGATGCTCAGTGGAGACTGGGTACACTGAACGGACTCGCCGAGAACTCCTAGATGGTATTATACCTATCGTCAGATAGCAGTTCTCTGGTGACACTGGTACAGGTTAGTCAGTAGACCCGAGATCGTCATAGAGTCTTGTGTGATTCCCACTGTGCTTTGATTTCCACCTTACCACGTTTAAGAGGACGTGCAAAACGGTGGCTTTTGGGTACAGTCCCGAAACACATGGAGGCAATGAGCGATAGGAGAGGTTTTGTCTCTCCCGGTATTGGGGATTGATGTTGCGCTGTGCTCGATTGGCTATAACTGGAAGTCCCTGGCCAGGGATGATATGGAGATCTACTGGTAAGTGTTATTAGTAGTTTCTCGACCCATTATGAGCCTCACATCGGCACGACTTATCGGTTACTGGGGTCTGACGTTAACCACCCCTAGATTGGATATGCGACATATCAGACGAAGAGACCGGACTGTACGGTAGTGTTACTGATTGGATTCGCAGGAGTATGTACATGCTTGCTTATTGATCTTCTGGTCGCTCAATACCTGGGTAGCCATTTTTAGCTGACCGCTTGCGGCTTGTGGGTGTTTGATATGATCATCACCTACTGCCGGCGTATTCCTTCGCCCCGAAGTGTCCTCTGATCAACGCCAGGAGCAAGAAACTGACGCTGAATTCCTTCGCAGGATATTGGAGAAGAAAGACAAAGAGGCTGCGGAACAAGCAGCCAACATAAAGCGAATGGCCCTCCTGTTCCAGGACATGGTGGGTATGATGATCCAACAAGATCCTCCTGCTGAAGATCCTCCGATCGTCCTTGAAGACGACAGGGGAGAAACGTCAAATCCTCCACCGGCTCTGTCAACAGCCAAGGAGGAGACAATCTCCAAAGCTGACTTGGACGAATATATAGCTCAGCAGATACGGGTTCATCAGGCGACTGAGGCACCCGGCCAAGTTGTCAAGACGGGGCGACCATATCCAAGCTGGTACGATCAGATCAAGTACCCGCCGGGCTATACAATACCGAAATTCCATGTCTATAAGGGGACGGGCAATCCCCACCAGCATGTTGCCCAGTTCAGGGCGCTTTGCGGCAACACCGGCGGTGATGATAAATTGTTGCTTCGCTAGTTCGTTGGTAGCTTATCGGACACAGCATTCGAGTGGTACTCCGAGCTCCCAAACGACTCTATCAAGACATTTGCGGAGATGGAACTGCTGTTTACCCAGTGATTCGTAGGCACCAGCGAACGCACCCCGATAATGGCATTGATTAACGCCAGGGTGAAGCCGGGCGAGACGTGGGTCCAATATGCGATACGGTGGTGGAACTTATGGTCAAAATGCGAGCAACGCATAGAAGAGGCTCCGGCAGTAGGCATGTTTGTGGGAACCCTCGATCCGCAGGCAACCATATCTCAATTCATGATGTTCTTCAAGCCGACTACCATCCAGGCCCTGATCGATAAGCTAGCTCAAATGGACCAGATGGGCCATAGACCGTCCCCTCCAAAGCCGGACTCTCGAAACGAGAAGGGGAAAGGAAAAGCGATCGTTGTCGCCAATGCTCAACAACAGCCGAGCAACTTGAAGCCGGTGGTCCGTAAAAATAATATGCGTCCTCGCGTACCCCTTGAGGAAAGGCTAGGACGTCCTTACTCGTTTTCTCGAGATAAAACGAGAAGACTGTTCGAGCTGGCATTGCGCAACCGACTCATAAATCTGCCGGATCCAAGGCGTCCGTCGCAGCCAAAGGACGTCAATGATCCCAATTACTGTCCTTATCACCGAGTACTGGGGCATTCGATTGAAGATTGCTACGTCTTCAAAATTGGATTGAAGACCAGTACCAACAGGGCAAGTTCGTGTTGTCCGACAGATGGAAGGTCAATCCGCCGCAGCCTCACACCCCTAAAAGGGTGAATACGCCGGGGGCAACGTGCTCCCTCGTTGAAGAAGCTCCATGGGAGGTTGTGCTATCAGCCAAAACAAAGAGGATGCTGAACGATCTTCAAACATGCCCAGCGATCAGGTGGAAAAACCCGTTGGAACCTCAGATCATTGAAGGGAGGTTGAAGCCGCGCCCAACTCCAAAGATCGATGGTGGTGGCTCAAGCACTCATAACTAGCCGTCAAAATCTTCAAAGAAGAAGAAAAAGAAATCCAAGAAGCCCGTGAAGCCTGGCGACAAGCACACGGACTTACAAAAACAAATCGACGCACTGGAGGAGTACAACCAGAAAGCACGGACTCCCATCACACTCCAAGAGTTCCTTAACCACGTCTTTCAAGAGGAAGATGAGGGAGAGAGCTCGTCGGATGAATTCGAGGAATACGTGGCGAGCTGTCCTATGATTTCTCATTCGTTAACAAACGATGAGGAAACTCCTTGCACTGAAAAGCTGGGGGCAGTTCCTAAACCGGAAATTCTGGGGCCATCGGATGAAACAATTGACGCATTCCTCAACGAAGCTCTGTTGAAAAATAAAGCTGATCAGGAACGCGAGGCGGTCATATTTTAAAAGTCCAAGCGCCAGCGACTTGACGAAAGAGTTGAGACACTCCCGCTGGAGCAAAATACATTCACCGCAGATAAAAGCAAATTCAAGATGAGGAAAAGGTTTGCTAAAGCCATATCAATGGGTATGAAGCTACCACCCTCTGAAGGAAATATTGCTGGTGAAGCAGAAATGCACCTTTCCTACTGCTTGTATCATCGGAAGATTTCGCACCCCACCGAAGAGTGCAAAGCTTTCAATAGATAGTGGGAGGGATATGTTGCTCACCGACAACATTTTAAGCGGGAAAAGCGCAAAACTCGTCGGAAGCGGAAAAATACGACCGAGGGGCTTAACAGAACTACCGGCGATTGTCGCATGGTTAACGCCGGGAAAGCGCAAGTTCTCACATTCGGAAGCGACTCTGACGAGGAAATGGAGCTTAGCCCTCTCTTTAAAGAGTCCACCTCGGGAAAAGAGGAAAAGCTAAAAGCCTGCAAAAATATCCGGCTGCATAGTCGTACGCTACCCGAAAAGAATCTCGGACCCTCAAACAAAAAAGATAAGGGAAAAGAGAAGGTCTCTGAGGATATCGCCCTAGATGACCAAGTTTTGGAAGAGTTAACCGCCAAGGACCCGCCAAAGAAAAATAAGGTGGACTATAACGTTCTGGCACATTTGAGGAAGTTACCCTCGCAACTCAGCATTCTTGACGCCCTTTTACTATCAAAAGAAGCGAAGGATTAATTGATCAAAGCGCTACAGGACCCAGAGCAATTCCAAGCATTTCTCGCCGAAGAAAAGATGAAGGACGAGCTGGAAGAAGTGCACACAGCTGATGTCACTTTCGGTGATGAAGACCTCCTCCTTGGGATGTGCGAACACAACCGTCCCCTCTATGTCTCAGGGTATTGCCATGATATAAAGATAGGCAAAATCCTGGTCGACAATGGGTCCTCCGTCAATCTCCTCAATGTACGGGTGTTGAAAGAAATATGCATGAGCGTCCAGCACCTCGCTCGGGATAAGATCACCATCTCCGGATTCGACTCTCAATCATCAAGAACTCTCGGGTCTGTGATACTGACGTTACGCTTTGGGCTGCTCATCACAGACATTAAATTCCACGTCATAGACGCTAAGACATGCTACAATGCTCTGCTCGGCCGACCATGGTTACACGAGTACAACATCATCCTTTCTACACAGCATCAGTGTATGAAATATT
This sequence comes from Agapanthus africanus, assembly GCA_030015575.1. Classification (NCBI taxonomy): domain Eukaryota; kingdom Viridiplantae; phylum Streptophyta; class Magnoliopsida; order Asparagales; family Amaryllidaceae; genus Agapanthus; species Agapanthus africanus. The sequence goes on along the minus strand of JASDDO010000266.1, from coordinate 53,175 downwards.
TTAAGGATGGTCTCGAGTATACCGTAATGGGAGAACTGAACCCGTTCTCCGTGAACGAAGTCCGCAAATATGAAGATGCCAAATACTTCTTACCGGATTTCGAAGACACGGAGAGGTGTCACAAGCCGGAGAACAAAGCTAACGCCACCATCCCTGTCTTCGGGAGTGATACCGAAGAGGAAGAGGAGATAGTTTATTCGGGCCCGCCCCAATACAACAAGCCAGGACCATCCGCTCCTATGTTGATCTTTGGTAGTGACTTGGAAGATGAGGTCCATGCTGTATTCTCTGCTCGGCCTTCAATACAAACATCCGCTGACGAAGAGCAAAGCTTGCAAATCGCCATGGTTCCACTTAAACACCATAAAGAACTGGATGCGCTCGATACCTACAGTGTAGAAGAACTGCGGACGTTCTATGTCCCTCCCAGGCGAGAAGGCGAAAAGGCAATTCTATTCTACCGCTCTGAAGAAAACAAAGTAGAGAAAGAAATCTGGCACGGTGCGGATCTTACGCTTGACAGGCTTCAGCCCATCTATTTGCCTAGATATTATACAGAAGGCTTGAAGAGGCTGCTGAAGCGCCAGAGGATACCCTTTAAACAGACCGCTCGAAAAGCCAAATTCTATGACAGGGTCTGGAACGTCCCCGGAACTCAGCATAACTTGCCTAGTGGGAGGATGGAAACAATCGGGCTTGGATACATTCGGTCCAAGAAACGAGAGCTACTCCGTGATTGCTACGTCGTGCATGACTTCAATGAAGAAGCGGATGCTCAATGGGAGGACGCTAATCCTAAACCAGTAAAAGTCCCTGATGCAAAAGTGCCCAGTCCGTCGTTCGAAGAACAAATGGACAAGCTTATAAGGGAAGCTGGTCAAAATGTCCGAGATGACCACAACCGCGAAATGGCTATCTATGAGAAAGCCAAAACGCAACGCCTCCTCCAACGGGTCGCGAAAGATGAAAGTGCCACCCATTGTCAACCTGTGGTAGAAAAGGCTCGACATAGAGGCAGAAACAAGTCGAAAAGCGAAAAAGGCGCTCGACAGCAACAAAGCGGGACTAAGAAGCCACGCATGCGGGAATCGAGCGGTCAAGATTTGTCCCTTGTAAAGAAGATGAGTCGAGCGTACTCTTTTCCTCGGGACAAGACGAAGAAGATACTTGACCGAGCTATAAAATATCAGATGCTTACACTGCCGGAGTCTAAGAACCCAGAGCAAGAAGGCGAAGTCTCACACCCAAACTATTGCTCTTATCACCGAGTAATAGGGCACCCTATCGAAGACTGCTTCACCTTCAAGAATTTGGTCGAAGATCAGTATCAGCTCGGCAAGTTCGCTCTGTCTGACAGCTGGAGAGTAATGCCACCACAGAGGCACGAACCCAAAGCCACGAAAGCAGAACCAGACCTACATCGGTCTTTGAAGCGAGCTCGTACTTGTCACATGATAACAATATCAAAAGAAGAGCCCGAGAATATGGATAACCTTTCCTGGTGCTTCGAAAACAGCAACGATAAGGTGATCTCAGAATTTCCACAAGCACTGAAAGAGCTGGAAGATGAAATACATACTACTGCAGATAACCTCAAGAAAATTGAGTTGGGGACGGCGAACGACCCACGACCGACATTTGTCAGCAAGCTGCTATCTGAAGAAAGGGTGGCTGCGTTAAAAGACGTGCTTGTACAGCTTAGAGATTGCTTCGCATGTAACAATTCTGAAATGCCAGGACTAGATCCAGAAATTACTGTACATAAACTGGCGATATCCCCGGACGTCAAGCCAGTTAAACAGGCGTCGAGAAGAATGCGGCTCGAGCTTGAGATGAGCATCAACGCCGAAGTCAAGAAGCTGATCGACTTTGGGTTTATTCAAGAGGTTCAGTATCCCGACTGGATCGCCAACACGTCCCGGTGATGAAGAAAAATGGGACAGTGCGCATATGCGTGGACTTCCGGGATCTCAATAAAGTATGCCCGAAGGATGATTTCCCAGTGCCAGTCACCGAGATGATGATAGATAACACGTCCACTCATGAGGTTTTCTCCTTCATGGACGGCCCTTCAGGATATAATCAGATAAAGATGCATCCCGATGACCCGAAGCATACCGCTTTTCGGACCCCTTTGGGTATATTTTGCTACAAGGTGATACCCTTTGGTCTAAAGAACGCCGGTGCCACCTACCAAAGGGCCATGACGAAGATCTTCGATGACCTTATACATGAAATCGTCGAATGCTATATCGACGACCTCGTGGTTAAGAGCAAGTCATACGAAGAGCATCTGGAGCATCTGAAGACCGTATTTCAACGCCTTCGACAATACAACTTGAAGATGAACCCTCTCAAGTGCGCATTCGGAGTTTCCTCAGGGAAATTCCTAGGATTCATCATCCGGCACCGGGGTATCGAAATAGATCCGTTGAAGATCAAGGCGATCATGGAAATGCCTCCGCCTAGAACTTTCAAGCAATTGTGATCTCTCCAAGGGAAGCTCGCGTACATACGGCGATTTATAGCCAATCTTTCAGGCAAGTGCCGTCCTTACAGCCACCTGATGAAGAAGAGAACTCCGTTCGTCTGGGATCATAAATGCCAAGACGCGCTGGATGAAATCAAGCAGTACTTGCAGAACCCGCCGGTGCTGGCTGCTCCGGTCAAGAGAAAGCCCCTCATTCTTTATACAACCGCCCTCGAAGGTTCCTTAGGTGCATTATGGGTGCAAGAGAACGATCAAGGGAAAGAAAGAGCACTCTACTATTTATGTCGAGTCCTGCTGGGGGCAGAAAGCAACTACTCCCCTATCGAAAAACGCTGCCTGGCGTTGATCTTTGCGATAACGAAGCTCAGGCACTATGCGTTGGCGCATGAGGTCCGTCTTATTTCAAAGGTGGACCCCCTTAAATATTTAATGTCGAAGGCCATATTGACAGGTCGACCCGTTAAATGGGCCCTACTCTTGATGGAGTTTTCAATAACCTATCAGCCTCTTAAGGCAGTGAAAGACCAGGCCATCGCCGACTTCCTCGCCGAGCATCCAATACCTGCCGACTCTCCTTTGAATTGCGAACTGCCAGACAAACATGCGTTTGACGCGATCGATGGGAGCGATACCCGATGGGAGCTTTATTTCGATGGAGCATCTTCCATGAAGAAGCGCAAACAAAGTACCCCTATAATTAAATCGGGGGTAGGCCTTATCTTCGTGACTCCACAAGGAGGGATAATGCGCTTTGCTTTCTCCTTAACAGAACCGAGGACGAACAATGAAGCCGAATATGAAGCTTTGATAACAGGCCTCGAGATCGCCATCGACATGGGGATTGAGAACCTCATCATATACGGAGACTCCCAACTGGTCGTTAGTCAGGTAAATGGTGACTACCAAACGTGCAAACCAGAGCTGGTGAAGTACGGCGAAAAGGTGCAACAACTGTTGACCCAAATTCCCTCCTACACTTTGGAAAACATACCGCGTGCGGAAAACAGCAAAGCGGACACATTAGCCAAGCTCGCTAAAGAACTGGCTGACGAGAATCTCGATGACGTCAGAATTGTGGTACAAAGCTGTCGAGTGCTTACCCCAGCAGGAATATCTCCGGAATCATCCGAAGAAAATGGACTGATTGAGCAAATGGTTATGCAAATAAAAGACTGGGAAAAGGCTGAGGATTGGAGAGAAGTCTTCATAGACTACTTCAAATACCGTCGAACGCCCGAAGAAGCATCCTCAAGACATCAGCTTATGAACCGAGCTCCGTCTTTCGCCTTCGTCAATGATACTCTGTACAAGAGGTCGTTTGATTTTCTGTGGTTGAGATGCCTAGGACCTGACGAAGCGAAAAGAGTCGTTCAGGAAGTTCATGACGGACTCTGCGGTTCTCACCAAGCAGGCCCGAAGATGAAGTTGAAGATAAAACTGATGGGTTACTACTGGCCCACGATGATTCGGGACTGCCTCGAATATGCGAAGTAATGCTACTCGTGCCAAATCCATGGGGACTTCATCCATCAGCATCCAAATCCACTACATCCAACGGTGGCTAGCTGGCCGTTCGAAATGTGGGGAACAGACATAATCGGCCCCATCGAACCAGCATCGTCCAGGGGACATCGATTCATCTTGGCGACGACTGACTACTTCTCCAAATGGGCAGAAGCGGTACCGCTGAGGAAAGTGAAGACGGAGAATATCCTCCATTTCTTCAAGACGCACGCCATTTACCGGTTTGGAACTCCGCGATGGATCATCTCCGATAACGGGCCAGCCTACAGAAGCCACAAGATCAGTCGCTTCGCGCAGCAGCACAATATAGACTGGAGATATTCCTTGATTTATAATTCGTGAGCTAATGGTCTAGCCGAGGCCTTCAACAAGACCTTGACAAAGATCATGAAGAAGACGGTGTCCCGAAATAAGAAAGACTGGCATGAGAGACTGCAAGAAGCTCTTTGGGCGTATCGAACTACGTTCAAAACGGCCACGAGCACAATGCCATACGCGTTGGTATTCAGTACAGAAGCAGTACTCCCCCTCGAGATAGAGCTACCCTCTCTACGAGTGGCAGTCCACTATGAGCTGACGGACGAAGAAAATGCTCACCTTCGGCTTCAGAAGCTTGATGCCTTTGATGAAACACGGCTCATAGCGCAACAAAATCTGGAGGCTTATAAAGCAAAGATGATGCGCTCATATGAAAAATTGACCCGGCCGAGGACATTCCGCCAAGGCGAGCTCGTGCTAGTAGTCAAAAGACCTATGATCCCCAATCGCGCTAAGCGGGGAAAATTCAAGCCGAATTGTGAAGGCCCGTACATCATAGACAAGGTCTACCAGGGTGGAGCCTATCTACTCATGGATATGCACGGTGAAAGGCCTTCTAGGCCAATAAATGGCCGCTTCCTAAAGAAATACTACGCTTAATGAGCCACAGCCTAGGTCAATGATAGATGACGACGACTATGTCCGCTCGCTATCTCCCTAAGCCCAAGCTCTATAAGTAGTAGCCGGCCTTCTTCAATGATGGACCGAAACGTCCTTAAACTAATGATGGACCGAAACGTCCTTAAACTAACGCCGGACCGAAACGTCCTTAAACTAGCTGAGGACCGAAACGTCCTTAAAATAATGACGGACCGAAACGTCCTTAAACTAGCTGCGGACCGAAACGTCCTTAAACTAATGACGGGCCGAAACGTCCTTAAACTAACGCTGGACCGAAACGTCCTTAAACTAGCTGAGGACCGAAACGTCTTTAAACTAATGACGGACCAAAACGTCCTTAAACTAATGACGGACCACTACGTCCTAAAACTAGCTGTTGACCGAGATGTCGATAAACTATGGTGGATTGAAACATCACAAAGCCGATATAAAAAAAAAGATAAAAAAATATATAATAAACGGTATGTCCATAAGCAAAATGGGCACAGATGAAAACCCGAAAGGGCTCCGTGAGTAAAAACAGCAGGGCTACCGGCGAGTGTTCGTGAAAATCCGAAAGGGCGCGACCTCGTAAAAAAAAAGAATAAAAAGATTAAAAAAATAAACGGTATGTCCATAAGCAAAATGGGCACGGATGAAAACCCGAAAGGGCTCCGTGAGTAAAAACAGCAGGACTACCGGCGAGTGTTTGTGAAAACCCGAAAGGGTGCAACCTCGTTAAAGGAAACTTACAGGGTCCTCTCGACCTTGTAAGGAGAAATCACCCGCGTGAGATCCTTACGACTCATAAGGGAGCAACACACTTAGGGATCCTCACGATTCCTAAGGAGAAAATACACTTGGGAGATCCTCACGACTCGTAAGGAGAACTCTCTTATGGGACCCTCACGGCTCATAAGATTTGAAAGTCTTAAGTTACAGAGACCTAAACCTGTGCTTAAGCAATCCCCACAACCTTCGATATGGCCCTACAAGTGGCTCAGTACTGACCCTTGTATACAATCCACGGGCGCGAATAAACATTTCCCTAACAAAGTCCCATCCGTGACTGGGGATATGTTTGCATGGTGAACAACCCTTATAAGTCCTCTAGATTTACAAGGAGAAAACCCTCTTATAGGATCCTTACGACTTACAGAGGAACATACACTTAGGAATCCTCATGATTCCTAAGGAGAAAATGCACCTACAAGATCCTCACGACTTGTAGGGAGAAATATCTTTGTGAGACCCTTACGGCTCATGAAGTCAAAAGCCTTAGTCGACAGGACCTTAACCCTGTTCGCTAAGCCACCTTTGTTCGACATCGACAGAGGCAAATGATGATTCGCTCCTGGCAACATCCCAGTTGTAGCGGTGCTGATGCCAAAATCGGTGTCTAATTCCAGGCTTACAGCGAAAAGTCAGTAGGCCGCACATGCATACGAAATAGCCGAAATGATGGGGCAACTTGCAATAAAAAGCAGCAAGTAAAAACGTATGCACACAAAATAGCCGAAATGATTGGGCAACTCGCAATAAAAAGCAGCGAGTAAAAATAAAATAAACAGCCGAAATGATTGGGCACCGCGAAAAATAGCCGAAATGATTGGGCAATCGCGACTTTCGCGATATAAAAGCTGAAATGATAGAGCATCGCGGAAATAAAACAATAATATAGAAAAAAATGAATGAAACTTCTGCCCTACATGTGAGATCACATCGATCCCTGTATACAATCCAAGGGCACAAACAAAGAGGGAACCATACCTTCCCAACAGGCTCCGCTAGAAAGCGAAGCCAAATCTCGACGGTTCACCAACTACCTAGAGACAACCGTTACATTTGTCTCCGAACAGCAGATGCAGTACCAGCAAACGAAGCGAAGATCAAAATCCTAGCTTCATGGTTTTGACGGTAACTCATATAAAACCTGAGAGACTACCAGAAATCATCTCAACCCCAGGGAAATCAGCATCCTTGATGAGAGCTTCTTGATTCGCGTCGGCCCGCAGAGAAACCAGTGTCTCCGCAGGAATACTCCGATTCGTTTCAACTTCGAGGAAACCAGCATCCTCTGAAAAATACTTCGACTCAGGGAAACCAGTGTCCTTGACGAGAACTTCTTGACTCGCGTCGGCCCGCAGAGAAACTAGCGTCTTTGCAGGAATACTCCGATTCGTTTCAACTTCGAGGAAACCAGCGTCCTCAGCAAAATACTTCGACTCAGGGAAACCAGTGTCCTTGACGAGAACTTCTTGATTCGCGTCGACCCGCAGAGAAACTAGCGTCTTTGCAGGAACACCTCGACTCGTTTCAACCCCAGGGAAACCAGTGTCCTTGGCAGCATCCTCGATTCAGGGAAACCAGCGTCCTTGATGAGAGCTTCTTGATTCGCGTCGACCCCCAGAGAAACTAGCGTCTTTGCAGGAGTACCCCGATTCATTTCAACCCCGAGGAAACCAGTGTCCTCGGCAAAATACTTCGACTCAGGGAAACCAGTGTCCTTGACGAGAACATCTTGATTCGTGTCGACCCGCAGAGAAATCAGTGTCTTTGCAGGAATACTTCGACTCGTTTCAACCCCAGGGAAACCAGTGTCCTTGGCAGCATCCTCGATTTAGGGAAACCAGCGTCCTTGATGAGAGCACCTCGATTCGTGTCGGCCCGCAGAGAAACTAGCGTCTTTGTAGGAATACCCCGATTCGTTTCAACCCCGAGGAAACCAATGTCCTCGGCAAAATACTTCGACTCAGGGAAACCAGTGTCCTTGACGAGAACCTCTTGATTCGCGTCGACACGCAGAGAAATCAGTGTCTTTGCAGGAACACCTCGACTCGTTTCAACCCTAGGGAAACCAGTGTCCTTGGCAGCATCCTCGATTCAGGGAAACCAGCGTCCTTGATGAGAGCTTCTTGATTCGCGTCGGCCCGCAGAGAAACCAGTGTCTCCACAGGAATACTCAGATTCGTTTCAACTTCGAGGAAACCAGCGTCCTCGGCAAAATACTTCGACTCAGGGAAACCAGTGTCCTTGAAGAGAACTTCTTGACTCACGTCGGCCCGCAGAGAAACTAGCGTCTTTGCAGGAATACCCTGATTCGTTTCAACCCCGAGGAAATCAGTGTCCTCGGCAAAATACTTCGACTCAGGGAAACCAGTGTTCTTGACGAGAACCTCTTGATTCTCGTCGACCCGTAGAGAAACTAGCGTCTTTGCAGGAACACCTCGACTCGTTTCAACCCTAGGGAAACCAGTGTCCTTGGCAGCATCCTCGATTCAGGGAAACCAGCGTCCTTGATGAGAGCTTCTTGATTCGCATCGGCCCGCAGAGAAACCAGTGTCTCCGCAGGAATACTTCGATTCGTTTCAACTTCGAGGAAACCAGCGTCCTCGGCAAAATACTTCGACTCAGGAAAACCAGTGTCCTTGACGAGAACATCTTGATCTGTGTCGACCCACAGAGAAACCAATGTCTTTGCAGGAGTACTTCGATTCGTTTCAACTTCGAGGAAACCAGTGTCCTCGGCAAAATACTTCAACGCAGGGAAATTAGTGTCCTTGACAAGAGCTGCTTGATTCGTCTCAACTCGTGAGGAAATTAGTGTCTTCGCGAGGACTTCCTGATTCGTCTCAACTTGCAAGATAAAGCCTTAGGCAGCAGGGATTAAAAAACTTGTTTCCTAAGCACTGGGACCCTCCAAGTCGGTCTAAAACGGTCTCTTGTATACTATTCACGGGTCTCACTCTCCAAAGTCGAATTTTGACAAAGAGGGAAACAACCGCTTTCGGGTTCTCTCAACTCGTAAGAGGGAAAATTCTCTTATAAGATCCTTACGACTTATAAGAGAAAACGCACTTAGGAATCCTCACGATTCCTAAGGAGAAAATCCACCTACGAGATCCTCTTGATCCGTAGGGAGAAAAGTCTCTATGAAACCCTCACGGCTCATAGAGTTGAAAAGTCTTAGACAGCAGATCTAAACCTGTGGCTTAAGCCATCGCTACCTCGTGAAGAAACCAAGACAGAATGCTCGCTCTATCATCTATCGACCATATTTACTAAGGCAACATGCTGATAATCAAAGAAAGAAGAAAGCGACAGAAAGAACATCCGATTTGCAATTGATCAAGCGTTCGAGACACCTCTATTCATGCATGATCAAAAGACTCAGAATGAGAAATAAGACAAGCTGAAATGAGAAATTTTCCATTCATATTGCAAAAGGTTCTTACAATTATAAAGAAATAGACAAAGACATTATCGAGATGGTTACAATGGAAAAACCTCAAATCCAGGACATGGATTGAGGAACTCATAAGTGACCTTGTCCAGAACTCTCCAAGCCTGGCGAACCATCCTAGTGTGCTTCCTTTCGCGAGCACGGGCGTCGGGATCTCCACTGATGTCCTCCACCCTCCGATAAGTAGCAAGAATGGCGGACTGTTGAAAAGCCTGGTGCAAGAGATCGAGAAGATTGTCTCGCCGTCTCTTCGAGATTAGGTTCATCAGGTACACTGAGTGCACCTTATCCTCGGCGGCATCCAATGCCCCAAGTGGCACACCAGTACAGAATAGGGGAAGCGCTTCCCAGATGGCTCCCACGAAAAGCTTCAGGAGAGAGGAACGTCGGGGAAGCAACTGACCGTTGTATGCGTCGAAACGACTCATGATCTCGGCACACTCGGCATTAGTAAATTCTCGATTTTGGGAATGGCCGAGTCGGCGGATGTCCCCGTAGGAGATAATCTTGTCGAGGTCGTACATGTGGGCGTCCATCACTCCTATAAAAGAAAATCGACAAAAATCAGCAGCTCTTAATAGTTCTGCTATATGATTTAAAAGGAGCAAAGCTCCATTAATGAATCAAGGAATTATAAATGAAATCTTTCAGAGAGCAGAACTCTATTGATGGAATCCTAACAGGGTTCTCTTTAGTTCTCTTTAGATCCTTTTAGAGCAAAGCTCTGCTAAGTGAAACCCTAAACGGGTTTTCTTTAGATCAGGGATCTATTGAGAGTAAGACTCTGTCAATGAAAATTAATTTAATTTAAATAAAATTTTTACCTAAAAAGTGTTTTCTAAAGAAACTCTAATTCTTGGAGTTTTTGAAGGCAAGAGCAAGGCTCTGAAGTTTTGAAAGTAAAAATCTTAAAAGATGATGATCATCTGTAGAGGACCAAGGGTCCTATTTATAGGTATCAAATGCCCTTTCAACTTCCATGAGTTACCGCGGCGGTTGGAATTCTGCCACCGCTGCGCTCACGTTTGGAGAGCCACGTAAGCGCAACGGTGGGGGGGCATTTGTTTACCCTAATCAGAGCAAAGCTCTGTTTAAATTCCAAGACGGGAAACGAAGCAACGCTTCTGTTTCCCCCAATCAGAGCAAAGCTCTGTTTTGGAAATTAAAATGAAAATTAAAATAAATGAAGCAACGCTTCAGCTGACTTGCACTCTGCGCTGCGCGACACGTGGCAGCGCTAGCGCGGTTGCGCTGCGCTCTGCGCTAGCGCGGTACGTGGCAGCGTTGCGCTGCGCCTTGCGCTGCGCGACACGTGTCAGCGCGGTTGCGCTGCACTCTGCGCTGCGTGACACGTGTCAAGCGTTGGTGCGTTTGCGCCAAACAGAATTAAAATTCTGAAAAGATCTTTCTCAATCTTGTTAAAAATAAAAAGATTGCCTTCTGTAAAACAGAAGCCTTTGGATCAAATATCCAACGGTGGGGAAAATTCCCCAAATCACTCAGAGAATGATCCCTTTAACAAATTTAACAAATTAATGGGCACTATATAAAGGCCCCTAGACCCTAATTTCAAACAACAACACAGAGAGACAAAAACACAGAAATAAAGAGAGAACTCTAAAGAATTTTGAGAAAAACTCAAAAGAGGAAAAAAGGTAAACACTTTGAATAAAAAAGAAGAATTTCTTCTGAGAAGATCATTGATCTAAGAACAAGATCAAAGGTCTCCAATAAAAATATAATAAATAACAAAGGCATTGCCTTTTTTATGAACCATTGGTTCTGGAATCTTAAAGATTCTTTCCTTGAATCCAAAATTGGATCAAGATATTAAAACAGTGCCTTGCACTTGCAAATCTGCAGTGTTGCGCTCCTGGGTTGGCGCAAGCCACCAGAGAGCGCCACGTGTCAGCTCCAAAACCACTTGCGCTATGCGCTTTTAAGATAGAGCATTGCGCTCTGAAATTGGCGCAACTCACCGGAGCGTGCCACGTGTCGGCCAGCGCAACAGCGCAGCGCACTGCGCTTGCGCTCACCAGAGCATGACACGTGTCACCTCCACATGCGCTTGCGCTCAATAATTGGCACAAAGCGCCTGACAGGCCATATGGCCACTGTCAGTTTGATTAATGCACTGCATTATTTACAGAAGGGCCAAGCCCCAATTAAAAAAGGCCTAACAGGCCAAATAAAATGCAATGCATTACTTTAAAAAGGGCAGAGCCCAAACAAAAACAGATGCAGTGCATTATTAAACAGGGGCAAAGCCCTAGCACAGGCCTAATAGGCCAAAGATAAATAAAAACGTTGAATATTCTCAACTGGACTTAGCCCAATCATGGCCGTAAGTTCTCAAATTAAATTGACTGAGCAAGACTGCTCTCTTAAATCAATTTACATCCGGTTCAAGGGTACATCTCCGAACTCCTCTGATACTTGTCGTTGTAATCCTTCAACGTCGTCAGAGAGGTGACGGGCCCCGACAACCACATATTAATACGGACTGTGGGGTCCTTAAACCCATGGACTTATGCGTCCTTAAACTAATGGACTAATGCGTCCTTAAACACACCCATACGGACTGTGGGGTCCTTAAACCAATGGACTTATGCGTCCTTAAACTAATGGACTAATGCGTCCTTAAACACACCCATACGGATTGTGGGGTCCTTAAACCCATGGACTTATGCGGCCTTAAACTAATGGACTAATGCGTCCTTAAACACATCTATATGGACTATGGGGTCCTTAAACCCATGGACTAATGCATCCTTAAACTAATATCCGTCCCTAAAACGGGAACAATGGACCACCATGTCCCTAAAACGGGAACAATGGACCACCATGTCCCTAAACTGGCAATGGACCGCAATATCCTTAAACTACCTATGGACCACTACGTCCCTAAACTGGAACAATAGAGCCCCCAAACGCTCTTTTGTCGGATCTAAACGATCCCGTTTAAGTTGATCTTAGCCTCAAATATGGCTAACGTATCCTTAAACATTCAAACAGACTTTAGTCCCAAATTGGACTATAAGACCCCCAATCAACTTGGGTTCAAGGGTACATCTCCGAACTCCTCTGACACCTGTCGTTGTAATCCTTCAATGTCGTCAGAGAGGTGACGGGTCCCGACGGCCATATATTAAATGGACCACTATGTCCCTAAACTGGAACAATAGAGCCCCTAAATGCTCTTTCCGTTAAGTTGATTTTAGTCTCAAATCAGACTAACGTATCCTTAACGAACGTTTAAGTTGATCTTAGCCTCAATATGGCTAACGTATCCTTAAACTAAAACACCAGACCCAAATCTAAGTAAATACGGATTTGGACTAATCCACGTCCTATGGGCAACGGCATAACTTAGTCTCCGTATACGATCCACGGGCAACCACAAACAAAACGAACACACACGACACGAAGTGAAATTCTGAAGAAAGAGAAAGTGGTTACCGCGATGCGGTAGCGTAATTAACTGCAGGGGCTTGCGCCTGCAGGGAGGAGCGTCCCCACAATCAAAAACCCCTCAAGCGAGGGGGAATCTGACGAAGTCTGCTACATCGGTCGCATCCATCTAAACCTTCGATACACGGTGCCATAAATCAACTTGGCATCTTCGGAGAGGTAGAAGGATAAAACCAAATAGTATCTGCCCCGAATCTCAGTAAAGACGTCCCATGTCTTGGCCGCCGTTCGGAGGGGAACAAGCGCCAGCGCACCACGTGCCTGGCACGCGGGCGCTGTGCGCCAGCGCCCCACGTGCCTGGTACGCGGGAGCTGTGCGTTAGCGGCAAAAGGGACTTGGTCCCTGCACTGGGAGCTGTGCTCCCGATTTGACTTATGGAGTTGAACTCCTAAGATATTTTTGGAGCTGATAAAAGGGCTTCTCCCTTGAGCCCTGGGTCTTCCCCAAAGTGGGATTTTTGGAGATGGGTCTCCTTCTTCCTCTTCTGTCGGCTGGATCTTGAAAAACAAGAAGTATGAGATTTTAAAAATCTCTTATTTTTGAGATCTGATGGGAGATCTGAGTTCCCCTTTGTGGGTTTTGTGGTGAAAAACTATTTAGTTTTGGAAAAGGAAGAGTAAAACTCTTGATTTAATTCAAAAGAAAGAAGAAGGTTTAAAACCTTGAGGAAGGAGAAGGAGGCACAAAAGCCCTAGAATTTTTAGAGAATGAAAAGTATCTTAGATATTTTCATCATGTTGCCTTTTATAGGCTTACACATTTACGTATAGCCCCTTGGGCTTTACAAAATGGCATTTTGCCCATCCCATGTCTCATGTGCTATTTTTTTTTGCACATAAGCCATGGGTTTTACAAAAATTTGGCTTTATGCCCATTTTGCTTACACTCATGCACAAAAAATTACATCAAAATTATTTGTTACATGATTTTTATTTTGGCATAGGGAGGCCAGCCGCGGGGCTCGACTTGGGCATGGGCCTATTTGCTTGGGCTTGGGCCCGCTTACTTGGGGTTGACCTTGAATTTGACCTGGTCAACTGGGGTGCAAATTTTGACCCCAACAAAGTGCCCCCATCAATAAGCGCGCACCGTGCATATAAGTTGTGTGCATGAAATTGATGGATCTTGAAGCTGGACTTCGAGGTGGAACATCATTCCAGGGGTGGAGCATCCCTTGGGGAGCATGATTCCCGGGGATCGGAGTATCATTCCGATTTGCGGAGCATAATTCCAGGGTCAGAGTATCATTCGGAAGAGTCGGAGCATAATTCCGATTTGCGAAGCATAATTCCAGGGTCGGAGTATCATCCCGAAGAGTCGGAGCATAATTCCGAGGAGTAGAGGCATGATTCTAGAGATCGGAGCATGATTCCGATGAGCATAACTTCGGGGATCAGAGCATAATTACGAGGATCAGAGCATCATTCCGAAGAGCAGAGCTTGATTCCAGGGATCGGAGCATAATTCCGAAGAGCGAAGCATAATTCCGAGGATCGGAACATAATTCCGAAGAGTAGAGGCATGCTTCCAGGGATCGGAGCATGATTCCGATGAGCATAACTTCAGGGATCGGAGCATAATTCCGAGGATCGGAGCATCATTCCGAAGAGCGGAGCATAATTCCGAGGATCAAAGTATCATTCCGAAGAGCGAAGCGTGATTTCAGGGATCGGAGCATAATTCCGATGAGCAGCAGACATTCTGACCGAAGCATAATTTCGATGCGGAGGTTGATTCCCAGGCGAAGCATAATTCCGAAAGGGAAGTCAGATACTCCGAGACGAAGCATGATTTCGACATGGGGTACATTCTGAGACGAACCATGATTTCGGCGCAGAGCTTGTTGGCTGACTTGATTCCGAGAAGAAGTATAATTTCGATAGGGAAGGCAGATACGCCGAAGCGAAGCATGATTTCGACAAGGGGTACACTCTGAGACGAAGCATGATTCCGGCGCAGAGCTTGTTGGTCGACTTGACTCTGAGGTGGAGCTAAATTCCGGTGAGGAGGTCGCAGGTTGATTCCGAGGCGAAGCATGATTCCGACAGGGTAGGTGGATACTCCGAGGCGAAGCATGATTTTCGACACGGGGTACATTCTGAGACGAAGTATGATTCCGCCGCAGAGGTTGTTGGTTTGATTTGATTTGGGTTGACATTAGTATCGCTACACTGGAATATAATACCAGAAGCGAATCATCATCTGCGATGACAGGGTTTGGGGATTTTGGTTTTGGTTTAGCATCAGCATCGCTTCACTGGAATATGGTACCAGGAGCGAATCATCATTTGTGTTTCTTATTAAGAAGCGATGGCTTAGGAGACAGGTTTTAGGTCCCTATCACCTAAGACTTTTCAATTTTGTGAGCCGTAAGGGTCGCACATAGCATTTTCTCCCTATGGGTCGTAAGGATCCCGTAGGTGTATTTTCTCCTTAGGAGTCGTGGGGACTCCTAAGTGTGTTGCTCCTTTGTGAGTCGTAAGGATCTCACGTGGGAATTTTCTCCTCACAAAGTCGAGAGGACTTTGAAAGTGCATTTCATCTCTTTTTCACGAGTTTACGCCCTTTCGGGTTTTCACAAACTCGCCGGCAGTCCTACTGTTTTTACTCACGGAGCCCTTTCGGGTTTTCATCCGTGCCCATTTTGCTTGTGGACATACCTTTTTTTCTTGAATCTTCATCACCTGTGGGACTTTGAATGTGATCTCGCCGGTAGGACTTGGGAGAGATTGGGATCGTTTTATGCCCGTGGATTGTATACGGTTTTGCAAGATGTATGATCCAGACCGTAGGGTTGGAAAAATTTCGGGACTTTGTTGGCGTCTGTATCGCTGCACTGGAATATGGTACCAGGAGCGAATCATCATTTGACGTTGGGGTATGGGATTTGGAATTTGGTTGGCGTCTGCATCGCTGCACTGGAATATGGTTCCAGGAGCGACTCATCATTCGCCACTTAGGGATTTAGATTTTGGTTAGCGTCTGCATCGCTGCACTGGAATATGGTACCAGGAGCGACTCATCATTCGCCGTTGGGGTATGGGATTTGGAATTTGGTTGGCGTCTGCATCGCTGCACTGGATTATGGTACCAGGAGCGACTCATCATTCACCATTTTTTTTACCGCGATTGCTCTATCATTTCAGCTTTTCTTATCGCGAAGGTCGCGATTGCCCCATCATTTCGGCTTTTTATTCGCGGTTGCCCCATCATTTCGGCTTTTTATTCGCGGTTGCCCCATCATTTCGGCTTTATTTTCATTTTTATTTTTACTCGCTTATTTTTATTGCGAGTTACCCCATCATTTAGGCTTTTTATTATTATATATATATTTTTTTACTTGCACTTCTTTTTTTTTATTTACACACATTTTTTTTACATTCCTAGTTTAACGACTTAGAGGTCGACTATTCCCAGTTTAATGACATGGTGGTCAATTCTTTTTAGAGAAAGGCGGATGTCTGAGAGAATCAGTTTCACGAAGAACTTCGGTCTCCGTTTGTATGAAATTGGCGGTCGCGGTTTGACTGTTTGTTAACACGCCTTTGGACAGTTCTATCTCTCCTGTCTTGTATTGCTTTTCGACCCAATCTTTGAAGACGAAGCAGTCCTTAATGGCATGACCTATCACTCTATGATAGGGGCAGTATTTGGGGTCATCGGTCGTATTCGCTTCCTGCGGTCTTTTTGACTCTGGCAGTTGTAGACCTTATCCAGCTTCTCTTTCAGTGGAGATTCTCCCCCCTTTCCGAACACTGGCTTCCGAGGCTGGTTGGCACTAGGCCCGCTCATCCCTCGCTTATTTCGGTTAGCCGAAGTATTGAAAGATTCAGTATCATCGGAATTCCCTCCTTGGGATTTTCGTCCTTTCGGTTTCTCCAGGACCTATTGTTATTTTGGGAGTCAGAAGAGGACTCCTGCTTTGAGCGTTCCAACATCTGAACATTCCTAGTCAACTTTTGGAATGTTTTGAGACCCGCGGTGCATAGAAACGGGGCCATCTAATTGTTGAGATTTCCGACGAGGAAACTGACAGATTGGTCCTGCTCAATCGGTGGTTCACATTTGACGGAGAGATTGCGCCATCGGGTTATAAAATCCGTGTCACTTTCGTTGTTCTTTGGCTTGGTCCTTACGAGGTCGGCGATGGTGATCTTATCGCTGACACTCATGAACCTTTGTCGAAACAAAGATTCCATTTGGACGAAAGTAGTAACGGAGCCATCTGGTATGCTCGCGTACCAGTCGAAAGCGACATCGGTCAGGCTATTAACGAACTGGCGGAGGAGAAGCGCATCATTGCTCCCAGTATTCCCGCATGAGGTTTTGAAGTGGGCGATGTGCTGATTCGCATTTCCCGACCCATCAAATCTTCCGAATTTAGGGATGGCATAGCCGCTGGGAAATTCTACCAGATCATACTGAGCAGGATATGGTCTCCCGCTACTGCTAACATCTTTTTGCGCTTCGGCTTCAGCTACCAATGTTTTGACTTTGTTGGCAACCAAATCCATGATTTGATCTTGAGTTAGCGGGCTACTGTCATCGGTAGCCAAGACATTTCCCGAGATAGGATGCAACTGATTTTCATGTGGTCCGCCCACTTTTGGATTTGAGGGAATAGGCGTCGGCTGTCTCGGGACACTGTTTCCCAATTCATGAGCAGAGCCCTGCGCCTGATTGGGCGGCCGAGAGGCAAGTTAGGCCGTGAGCTGTAAGACGACGTTTGTCAAGTCGTCAATTTTTTAGTAGAGCTTGGCCATCTCCTTGTCTTTGCTTCTGAGCTGTTTTCGGAGCTCTTGGAGAAGTTACTGCTTTGCATTCTTGGGACGGAAGATTGGCTCCTCTTCGCTTTTTGAGCCCGACTCCTCATGAACCGAGGGCTCTCTCTACTTATCAGCCTCACTGGAAGGGTCTTCATTACCTTCCAGAGGAGGCCGGTCTTAGAATGTGGCAGCCATATGTTAGTTATATATATGCCCTAGAGGCCATTACTGTACATACGATGTATATTGTAGTGGATGCTTGGACATATATAGGGAGGACTTTCTTGCTTGACATGATAGTACGTTATCTGGTGGTACTTTATCTTAACATGTACTCTGATTGTCTCTATGTTACATGTTGATAAAGCCCTTAGGATATGTACTCGACTACTGGGACTATGATGAGATCATACTAGTGGGGCCACGGTAGTCGACGAGTACATCCTATAACTGTTCCTAGTCGAGGGTGTATCGAGACAGGGCATCGATACACCAGAGTAGACTAGCGTATACGCATCTTGACCCATATGATGGGCGATGGATGATCCCATATCCATTGGTGTTTGACATCAAGGATGGTGTACGGGTGCTCAGTAGAAACTGGGTACACTAGACAGACTCACCGAGAACTCCCAGATGGTATTATACCTCACGTTAGATGGCAGTTCTCCGGTGACACTGGTACAGAGTAGTCTGTTGACCCGAGATCGTCATAGAGTCTTGTGTGATTCCCACCGTGCTTTGATTTCCATCATACCACGTCCAAGAGGGCGTGCAAAAAAGTGGCTTTTGGGTACAGTCCCGAATCACATGGAGGCAATGAGCGATAGGAGGGGATTCGTCTCTCCCGGTATAGGGAGTTGATGTTGTGCTGTGTTCAATTGACTATAACTGGAAATCCCTGGCCAGGGTTGCTGAGATTTACTGGTAAGTGTTATCAGTAGTTTCTCGAACTGTTATAAATTTCATATCGACATGACTTATCAAGCTACTGGGGTCTGACGTTTACCACCCCTAGGCGAGATATGCGACATATCAGACGACGAGACCGGACTGTACGGGAGTGTTACTGATTGGATTCGCAGGAGAATGTACAGGCTTGCTTGTTGATCTTCTGAGCGCTCAATACCTGGGTGGCTGTTACGTTTAGCTGACCGCTTGCAGCTTGTGGGTGTTTGATATGATCATCACCTACTGCCGGCGTATTGACGATTCTTAAGAGTCCTACACAGAGGTTTCTTGACTCAGGCAAAACAGAGTAGGAGCACATATGTGATATGTGCGGGACCGAGAGCTATACGTGTATGTGATACCGTATTAGATTCTCGCGATATGAGATATCGGCCGGGTATATGTGATATAGCCGGGTCATCGGATCAAGTGTTGATTCGATGAACTGATACAGATTATATTAGTCGGTTATTTGTGAAATAACCGGATTATCGGATCAAGTGTTGATTCGATAATTTAATGCATAATTATATATTTGATATATTAAATTGCATTAACTAATATTATCTCACTAAAAGATTCTTTTTCTCACTCGGGTAATACATTGATATATATGCGATATATGTTAATTGTATTATTTTATTTTGTTACAATAAATATTGTATATGTGATATATAATATTGTAACATGTTAGGGTTATTAATGCAACATGTTTAGTGGAGATTAAACATGGTTAGGGTTTGATTTGGGTTAATCATTTCTATAACCTTCTAGAAGGTTTTGTTTTGTTTTGTGCATAGATATTTTTGCAAGATATTTGTTTAACCCAACCCAACCCTATAACCTTAGTAAAATCTCTACAAGGGTTAGATTGACCATGGTTGTATTTCTAACCTTATCATAACTTTCATTATTCATCACAAAAGGATTACTATTCTTCTTCTTCTTCCTTGATGCAAAGCTTTCTTGCTTTGCTTTTTGTGAAGAAAGTGAGAGAGAATAAGAAAACAAATGAGAGCATAAATCCTACTTCACCATCCTCGTCTATCCTTACCATTTAGATGAGGGTGTTCACTTCATTTAGTGAGTGAGAGCTTGTGTTAATGAAACTTCAAGATAGATCATCTTTGTTATCGGAGATCGGAAGCAAGTTTGCACCATTCTCTTCGTAGAGCATCTCTAGAGTCCGGATGCACGATGACCGCAGCGAAGGGACCTCAACACGGAGCTTTAGAAGTGAAGGACCGGATCTACAAAGGTTGTAATCCCTCTCACTTAGTGTTAAAATGTTTAACATTCTTGTTTTCGCCTAATCTCTAGTTTAAAAATCTTGTTAAGGGTTGTTCGGCACGGCTAAATTTTAAATCGGGCATGGTTGATGCCTCGTAGACCCTTGTGCGTGTGCCTAGCAACCCTACAGTGGTATCAGAGCCAAGTTAGAGCTTTAGGCGAAGTCCAGGCGAAGTTTAAAGTCCGATCGAACTCCGAATACCCGGTTTAGACCCCTCTCTGGAATTTTTTCAAAAATGTTGATTTTTTCATATTAAAAATACTCAAAAAATCAGCAGGGAAATATATGGACTGCTGTAAAGAACGACACGGTAATTCGCATAAAGCGTTGTGGAACCGCGGCAGGACCATTAGTTGCGCGGCGGTTCCGCGGCCGTATGGATGAATTAATGTTAGTTTTTTCTACAGTAATAACCGTAGGTACTTCCTGATGCTTCTGGGGTTTTTTAATATTTACTCAAGAGTTGAGTTTTCTGGGTTGTATTGGGGACTCATTGATTCGATCAGATAATTTAACTTCGTTTAGTTTTTCTGGATAATTTTAGAAACTGTTAAAAAGTTCGAACGGATATCAATAACTCACTTTTTCCCCTGCCAGAAAATTTCCAAGAGTTGGATTTTTCAATAGTTTAAGAACGTTCTAAGTCGTGCAAGTAACGCGGTGGACCCTCTAGAAGACAACAAACCTTAACTTGATTATGTGACCGTCTGAACCGCCTCTGAACCTTAGGGTTTGGGGCAGTACGGCGTGCCACATGTGAGGCGTTGGCTTGACCCTTCTACGGCTGGACCATTGGTACTGTGGCATGTGATGGATGTTTTTAAATTAATTTCAAGTGTTGAGAACTATTTGGGAAAACTTGGGTGTTTGATTATTCGATCGGAAAGTTTAACATTGTCTATTTATCTGGAATGTGATACAATATTTGGAATTCACATGTAGTTATGAGATAACTAATTTGAATGTTATAAATCTAGCAGTTCAGTCTCAATTGATCGATTGCCACGGAATTTTGATGTGATCAAAAGTCCATCGCAATCACGTAGCGTACGCGGATACTCGCCGGGTAAACTTAATAGACAGCCACGCCCCATAGCCCCGACCAAGTGACTGTAGGAGAACCCTGTCGCCAAAAGCATCCGTTCGGGTGCTTGCGGCAGCGGTGTTCCGCCTTAGTGCACTTCGTCGACGGCATCGGGGGTGCGGCCGTCTACTAAAGTTTGCGACGAGCATTCGATCAGGATGTCGGGAATCTTGTTGAATTGCCCGACTTGATATTGAAAAGAGTTTTCGATAATGAGACTAAAATGCGGGGTTTATAATTGTTAGGCATGCGATGTCTAAGGAATTCATTTGGTTAGGCATGCGATGTCTAAGGAGGTTGCGGATTCCAACTGTTGTAGTTTTACACTTTCTTTTCTGTGACCGTAAGCGTAGTATGTGGTGTATCGCCGGCTTCGTTGCTATATATCAACGACAATCGGGATACGCATACTTGCTTATGTTGATGATATGAAATATTATGTGTTGCTCTGATATGTTATATTGGATCGTCGCGTTTTGAATAGCCGGGGGTTTTATGTGAGATGAGAGTTTTTCTTTTTCATTCATGTAAAATTCATTTATATGTAATATTCTTTTATTGGGGCACTTCCGGGCTGAGGATGATATCACCATTGTATATTATTTACTTTTCCGCATTAGGTAGACCTAAGGCGGGGAGCACAATTAACCGGGTTCTAGGGTCCAGTGAGAGACCATCTCGAGGAGTCAAAACCGGGTCTCCTAACCCTAGAATTGGCAGTGTTGCTTGCCGCTCTCGTAGGGGTCTAGAGATGTGGGTTTGGCTATTCATCGCGACCGTGGAATCCGTGTTTTATACAGGCCCGTATTAAAAACACGGACGTCCTAGTATATCCAATATTACATATATGTTCTTCTGCTGCAATGTTCTGTGATGAGATCATATTACTGCCTGAGACGAATTCTTATATTATATATATGAGATATATGTTATATTGCAGATTTCGTTTCAAATGTGATACTTGTGAAGCATAATAAAATGGGACTTCATTAATGAGATTAATGAAACTAAAAGAAACCTAAAGATGTTGTAGAAACTTGTTTAAAAACTGGTAGCTCTAGTTCTTGCTTTGCATAGCGGCGTTCCTTGTAGAACATCCAACACCTTATTCGATAAGGAAAGAGCCGAGATCCCTTCACCGGAAGTGACCTCTTTAGTGAAATTAGCAGATGCTACAAACTCGGTTTGTCTTTTGATTGCTTCTATAGTTCTTGCTTTGCACAGCGGTATTTGTGAAATATCCTGCACCTTATTCGATGAGGAAAGAGCCGACGATCCCTTCACCGAGAGTGACCTCTTTAGCAAAACTAGAAAAGCCTCAAAAACACTCCATTTAAAATCACTCGATTCTACAACGATATCAAGTTCATTACGCAAAGGGTTTTCTTAAAAACCTGTCGTAACCCTCCGTCATTTTAGGAAATAGAGTACTTAGTATTCGTGCTGCGTTTGTTGACCATAGTTAAGGCGCAGTGTACGGTAGCTAAGTGATGTTTTCCTATATAACATATGATGTGATTAATTAGGACAGTCATATGACTTTGTTGACCTTAGTTAAGGGTCATGTGGGTGGGTCTAATCAATCGGGAAAATGACGGGTTGAACTTGACTAGTACTTATGATTTGTTGAGCATTGTTAAGGTCATAAGTCACTCGGGGTAAAATATTATTGGGAATTTCAAATGTTGAAATTTGCAATGAGATTGCATACCTTCTATGAGATAGTTGGATCCCGATACCCGCTGCGAGTAAGAGTTACTCCTGGGAGAGTTTTACATATTACAATTAGCCGATCAAGTAGGTGTCTAGAAAGGTGTTAACAGGGTTACGCCCCTGGGAAAACGAGGTTTATTTTAATTAGGTCTATGCGAAAGCGCGAGGAACCTCCCTCAAAGTACCAGCACTGGCCTGACTGAAAGATTGGCGAACTTGTAGAGTGTAATTAATCCCAGCTAGTCTTTCCTTTTAGGGTTTAAAGGAAGATTTGACTAAATCAGTGGGAGACATCCTGATTAGATAAATTGATAACCAATCTAATCTTGTAAAAGCGCACGCTGAGTGTTTTCTTCTCTCTCTCTCCAGGTAGCGACCATGTCATGCCTTATTCAAGATAATAATACGGATGTATTGACCGAACCCGCTTGTTATACTGTGCTAGGGAACGTTGGTCCCGCTCCAACCTATAATTGTTATAAGACAGAGCAGGAAATTGGGGATTACCAGAATTCCCGTGCCGCCCAAACGAAGAAAGTACATGTTGATGCATCTTCTTCGGGTGTGTTCATTACATAGAACTGTTTCTCAGTATCCTTTACGTCCTGGGTATGAGATACCGGATCAGGATCCCGCATATGTAATCTATTACATGGGCTAGAGATAAGTAGAGAATTGAGAACGGGTGATAAATTTCATGAGATAGAAACGGTGCAAGTGCTGCAGCCAAGTCTGTTGGTAGTTATCACCCTGTATTATCAGAATACATTGATTCTGAACGAATGTTATTAGATACCGAACCTGATATACAACGTCATATCAGTCTCTTTATTAGTAAAGAAAGGATATAATTTTGTATTGTTGGATAATGTTTTGAACATTTTCTATATCAAGAGTTGATCGGTTCAAGCACGTTATCTAAAATCATAAACGTTCTAAATCAAACCACAGTTCTTAATGTACAGAACACACACAAGAGGAAGAGTTCAGAAATGAACGAATCCTTCTTGAGGCATTGTAGACTAGGTCATATCAATGCGACCCGACTAGCTGAAGTTACATATATATGCATATTTAAATTAGTTTGAATTTACATCTTGTGAAACTTGCCGGTCATGTCACAAAGATAAGATGACCACAGCTCCGTTTATTGGAAACAGAGAAAGAGTTAGTGAACTCTTGGGATTGATACATGCTGATGTATGAAGGTCCCCTGTCTACACATGCCAGGACCGGTTCTTTGTACTTCATTACATTCACTGATTATCTCTCAAGATCCGAACATATGTTCCTGTTGAAACACAAGACCGAAACTTTTGAGATAATCATAGAATATGAGTTAGAAGTAGAGAACAAAAAATGGGTATAAGTATTATGTCCTTTGATGAGATCAAGGAGGAGAATACTTGAGCACGGAGATTCCTGGACTATTCTAAAAGAGAATGAGATTCTCTCTCAGCATTACTCCTCCGTATACACCACAGCACCTCGGTGTATCGGGGCGGAGCAATCACACCCTATGTGATATGGTGCGCTCTATGATGAGTACTACTGAGTTTCCAACGAACCTCGGCCTCTCCGCCGATCTGGTAGGGTTCCTCATCCACCTGAGAGATACTTCGGTTTCTCTATGACAGTAGGAGCGAGGATTGCATCATGAGATGATGACCCAACTAGTTTCGAGCAGGCCATCAGGAGTGAGACTCTGTAAGAATGGCTGGATGCTTAGTGATCTGAGATGGAATCCTTATACACGAACAAAGTATGGACTTTGGTTGCTTTATCTGAAGGGTTAAATCCCCATCAGGAGCAGGTATATCTTGAGAAGATTACTTGGTGTACATGGAAAAGTTGAGACTTTCAAAGCTATGCTTAAGTCCATCCAGATCCTACTTGCCACTGCTACATACCATGACTACGATATCTGGTGGTTGGGTGTCATGACTGCTTTTCGAAATGATGTTTTAGAAGAGAACGTCTATAAGTACACAGCCAGAGGGCTTCGTAAACAGTGGGAGCAGCGGAAACGTGTGCAAGATATTTTATGAGATAAAGCAGGCATCGCAGAGTTGGAACGTCTGTTTTGATGTAGTAGTCAAAGAGTTTGACTTCATCAAAATGGTAGATGAACCTTGTATATACAAAAAGGTAGTAGGGAGTATGGTGGTGATCCTCGTAGAGTACGTGGATGACATACTCTTGATAGGGAAGCAGTTTCCTATGCTACGGTCGGTCAATCTCCGCTTATCACAAGGATTCTCCATATAGGATCAAGGTGATTCCTCCTAAATCCTGGATTTTGGATCTATGAGATAGATCTAATTAGATGTTAGGATTCTCACTAGATGTAGTGAGATGGTATCAATCAATCCTGGGGAGAATCACTGGAAAAGTTCCAGGGTGATAAGGACGACTGAATGTCAGTCGCAGGCATTGTCTTTACCCTCAGTAGAGGGACGGTATGTTGGAAAAGTTCCAAGCTAGATACCGTGACTTACTAGACGATTAAAGGCAAGATACATCGTTACCAAGGATTCTTCCAAAGAGGCAGTCTGGATATATATAAGTTCATGAGATGAACTTCGTTCCAACCATTGTGTGACAATGGAGTTGTGGCTTTTGCCAAGGAACCCCCCGTCCCATCAGAAATCCAGATATAATTCTTAGGCAGTATCACCTGATCATGGAGATGGTTGATCTCCAGGGACATCAAGGTTAGGAGAGTAGACACAGAGGACAATAGCACGGATCCACTCACAAAGGCCTTTTTCCCAGTAGAGACTTTTATGGAATGGTTGAGTATGGGATACTTCAACCACAGCTAATTGTTGGGTATGTGATACCACAACAGATGGCCCTAATGCAAGTAGGAGATTGTTAGTTATATATATGCCCTAGAGGCCATTACTATACATACGATGTATATTGTAGTGGATGCTTGGACATATATAGGGAGGACTTTCTTGCTCGACATGATAGTACGCTATCTGGTTGTATTTTATCTTAACATGTACTCTGATTGTCTCTATGTTACATGTTGATAAAGCCCTTAGGATATATACTCGACTACTGGGACTATGATGAGATCATACTAGTGGGGCCACGGTAGTCGACGAGTACATCCTATAACTGTTCCTAGTCGAGGGTGTATCGAGACAGGGCATCGATACACCAGAGTAAACTAGCGTATACGCATTTTGACCCATATGATGGGCGATGGATGATCCCATATCTATCGGTGTTTGACATCAAAGATGGTGTACGGGTGCCCAGTAGAGACTGGGTACACTGGACGGACTCGCCGAGAACTCCCAGATGGTAATATACCTCACGTCAGATGGCAGTTCTCTGGTGACACTGGTACAGAGTAGTCTGTTGACCCGAGATCGTCATAGAGTCTTGTGTGATTCCCACTGTGCTTTGATTTCCATCATACCACGTCCAAGAGGGCGTGCAAAAAGGTGGCTTTTGGGTACAGTCCCGAATCACATAGAGGCAATGAGCGATAGGAGGGGATTCGTCTCTCCCGGTATAGGGAGTTGATGTTGTGCTGTATTCGATTGGCTATAACTGGAAATCCCTGGCCAGGGTTGCTGAGATTTTCTGGTAAGTGTTATCAGTAGTTTCTTGAACTGTTATAGACCTCATATCGACACGACTTATCAAGCTACTGGGGTCTGACGTTTACCACCCCTAGGCGAGATATGCGACATATCAGACGACGAGACCGGACTGTACGGGAGTGTTACTGATTGGATTCGCAGGAGAATGTACAGGCTTGCTTGTTGATCTTCTGAGCGCTCAATACCTGGGTGGCTGTTACGTTTAGCTGACCGCTTGCAGCTTGTGGGTGTTTGATATGATCATCACCTACTGCCGGCGTATTGACGATTCTTAAGAGTCCTACATAGAGGTTTCTTGACTCAGGCAAAACGGAGTAGGAGCACATATGTGATATGTGCGAGACCGAGAACTATACGTGTATGTGATACCGTATTAGATTCTCGCGATATGAGATATCGGCCGGGTATATGTGATATAGCCGGGTCATCGGATCAAGTGTTGATTCGATGAACTGATACAGATTATATTAGTCGATTATTTGTGAAATAGCCGGATTATCGGATCAAATATTGATTCGATAATTTAATGTGTAATTATATATTTGATATATTAAATTGCATTAACTAATATTAGCTCACTAAAAGATTCTTTTTCTCACTCGGGTAATACATTGATATATATGCGATATATGTTAATTGTATTATTTTATTTTGTTACAATAAATATTGTATATGTGATATATAATATTGTAACTGTAGGGTTCCTAGGCACACTAATGAAGTCTCACAAGTGATCAAACATGCCCAATTGAAATTTTACATATGCCGAGAAAACCTAATACGGATCGTTAACTAGATATATAGGCGATGAAGCAAGTAAACGGAAATATAACTAAAGGGAAGGGGCTACAACCTTTGTAGATCCGGTCCTCCACCTCCTAGGCTCCGCGATGAAGTATCCTCGCTGTACAAATCGGATCTTGGGCTCTAACGTCGGCTTCATCGGAGAAAAAGCGGGCTAGGTCATCGACGACGATGCCGAAGATGATCTACGTCGAGGCATCGCTAGATCAAGCTCCAACTTCACCAAGTCAAGAAAACTTGTGAAGGAAACACCCTATACTACTTGGCAAGAGGTAGAGGATGAAGAAATAGGAAGTGGGTAGACTTTAGTTTTGGATTTCTCACACTTTTTCATCAATCACCATTGATGTAGCTAGCTTTCTTCTCATGAAAGAAGAAGATGAAGAAGAAGAAGAAGATATGATAAGTTATTTTAAAAAGGAAAATAAAATGAATACTTATCATAATCTTACCCTTGGTTAAGTGTAGAGAATCAACTAGGGTTAGTGAATGGTTAGGTTTTGTAGATGAAGACAAAATGGTCAAAGCTTCTTGAAGCTTCAAAGAAAAGAACAAAATAATCAACCATTTTATTTTCTCTCCAAATGAAGAATGAATAAATAAATAAATAGTCAATAAATACAAAACCCTAACCATTACACAACCATGGTTTAATCATACACTTAACTAAGTATGCATGTATCATCAAACATGATACAATCATGTGCACAAAAATATATCACATATACAACTTGCACAATTCAAGTGAGAAAATCCATTTAAACTGAACCAATACTAGTTAATGCAAAGTAATATATCAAATACATAATTATACATTAAATCATTAAATCAACACTTGAATTAACGATCCGGTCATATCGTATATAACCGACTAGTATCCAATGTATCGGCTTATCGAATCAATCCTTGATTCGATAACTAGGTTATATCGCATACAACCAATCGATACATTCATCGCGAGAATGGAATACGGTATCACATACACGCATTATTCTCGGTCCCGTACATATCTCATATGCGCTCCTATTTCGTTTCGCTTAAGCCAGGAAACCTCTGTGTAGGACTCTAAAGACTCGTCAATACGCCGGCAGCAGATGATGATCATATCAAACACCCACAAGCCGCAAGCGGTCTGCTAAATGTAACGGCCACCCTGGTATTGAGCGATCAGAAGATCGACGAGCAAGCCCGCTCACACTCCTGTGAATCCAACCAGTAACACTTACCGTACAGTCCGGTCTGTTCGTCTGATATGTCGCATATCTCGCCTAGGGGTGGTAAACGTCAGACCCCAGTAGCTCGATAAGTCATGCCGACGTAGGGTCCATAACATTCGTGAAACTACTGATAACTCTTACCAGTATATCACTGCAAACCTGGCCAGGGATTTCCTGTTATGGCCAGTCAAGCATAGCACAACATCAACCCCCAATACCGGGAGAGACGAATCCCCTCCTATCGCTCATTGCCTCCATGTGAATCAGGACTGTACCCAAAAACCACCTGTTTGCACGACTCAGTAGAGCCGTGGTAGGGTGGAAATCAAAGCACAGTGGGAGACACACAAGACTTTATGACGATCTCGGGTCAACAGACTAAGCTGTACCAGTGTCACCAGAGAACTGCCATCTGACGTGAGGTATAATACCATCTGGGAGTTCTCGGCGAGTCCGTTCAGTGTACCCAGTCTCCACTGAGCACCCGTATACCATCTCTGATGTCAAACACCAATGGATATGGGATCATCCATCGCCCATCACATGGGTCGAGAAGATATACGCTAGTCTACTCTGGAATATCGATGCCCCGTCTCGATATTCCCACGACTAGGAACAATGAAGGATGTACTCATTGACTACCCAGGCCCTACTAGTATGATCTGCATCATAGTCCTGGAAGTCGAGTACTCATCCTAAGGGCTTTATCAACATGTAACAGAGAGACAGAAAGTATACACGTTAAGATAAAGAGTAACCAGATAGCGTACTATCATGTCGAGCAAGAAAGTCCTACCTATATATGTCCCAGCATCCACTACAATATACATCCAATGTACAGTAATGGCCTCTAGGGCATACATATAACTAACAATCTCCCACTTGCACTAGGGCCATCTGTAGCAGTAGTTGTAGTATCTAATACTCAACCATCCCCTAAAAGTCTATCTTTGGGAAAAGGCCTTCGTGAGTGGATCCGCCGTGTTGTCCTCTGAGTCTACTCTCCTAACCTCGATCACCCTGGAGATCAACTATCTCCATGATCAGGTGATGCTGCCTCAGAATATGTCTGGGTCACAGATGGGACCAGGGTTCCTAGGCTAAAGCCACAGTTCCATTGTCACACAATGGTAGGAACCTAGTTCATCCTATGAACCAATATACACCCAAACTCCCTCTTTGGTAGTATCTTTAATAGCGATGTTACCAGCCTTTATCGTCTAGTTTGCCACGGTATCTAGCTTGGAACTCTTCCAACATACCGTCCCTTTACTGAGGGTAAAGACAACGCCTGTGACTGACATTCAGTCGTCTCTATCACTCTGGAACCTTTCCAGTGATTCTCCCCAGGATCGATTGATACCATCTCACTACAACTAGTGAGTATCCTAACATCCAATTAGATCTATCTCATAGATCCAAAGCTTAGGATTTAGTATGTATCACTTTGATCCTATATGGAAAATCATTGTGATAAGCGGAAATTGATCGAGCGTAGCATAGGAAACTCCTTCCCTAACAAGAGTATGTCATCTACGTACTCTACGAGGATCGTCACCATACTCCCTACTACCTTTTTGTTTATACAAGGTTCATCTACCATTTTGATGATGTCAACTTCTTTGACTAATCCATCAAAACAGATGTTCCAACTCCGCGATGCCTGCTTTATCCTATAGAGCATCTTGCACACGTTTCCGCTGCTTCCACTGTCTACGAGGCCCTCTGGCTGTGTTCTTATAGACGTTCTCTTCTAAATCAATATTTAGAAAAGTAGTCATGGCACCCAACCACCAGATATCGTAGTCGTGGTATGTAGCCGTGGCAAGTAGGATCTGGATGGATTTAAACATAGTCCTTGGAAAAGGTTTCATCATTATCCGTGCCTGGTTGAAAACCTTTAACAAGTCTAGCTTTGAAAGTCTCAACTTTTCCATGTACACCAAGCAATCTTCTCAAGATATACTTGCTCCTGATGGGGATTTAACCCTTCAGTTATAGCAACCAAAGTCCATACTTTATTGGTGTATAAGGATTCCATCTCAGATCACTAAGCATCCAGCCATTCTTACAGAGTCCCTACTCTCGATGGCCTGCTCGAATCTAGTTGGGTCATCATCTCATGATGCAATCCTTGCTCCCACTGTCATCGAGAAACCGAGGTATCTCTCAGGCGGATGAGGAACCCTGCTAGATCGGCGGAGAGGCTGAGGTTCGTCGGGGACTATAGAATCCTTTGGTTCTGTCAAATCTTCAGCTGTAGTTTCGTATAGCTGGAACCTTTCCAGTTCTACAGAACTGACCTTGCCTTGATCTTGTCCGGATTTTGCTTTTGACATAGGCCGGACAATCCCAAATCTTAACTTACTTAAGAGATAGGATCTTCCCACACCATATCTCATATGGAGTGGTAGGCACTGATTTGATTCGAACCTAATTCAATAGGTATGCAGCTTCTCAAGAGCATAACTCCCAAAAAGGAAATAGGTAACTCAGTAGTACTCATCATAGAGCATACGATATCTAATATTGTGTGATTGCTCCACCCCGATACACCGTTGTGCTGTGGTGTATTCAGAGGAGTAATACTGAGAGAGAATCTCATTTTCCTTTAGAATAGTCCAAGGATTCCATGCACAAGTATTCTCCTCCCTGATCTCATCATAGGACATAATTCTTATACCCGTATTTTGGTTCTCTACTTCCTAGTTATATTCTGTGAATACCTCAAAAGGTTCGGACTTATATTTCAACAGGAATATATGACTGAATCTTGAGAGATTATCAGAGAATATAATGAAGTATAAAGAACCAGTCCTGGCATGTGTAGACAGGAGACCTTACATACATCACTATGTATCAGTCCCAAGAGTTTACCAACTCTTTCTCTGTTTCCAGTAAACAGAGCTGGTGTCATTATATCTTTGTGACATGACTGGAAAGTTTCACAAGATGTAAATTCAAACTGATTTAAATATGCATCTAAATGTAACTTCAGCTAGTCGGGTCGCATTGATATGACCTAGTCTACAATACCTCAAGAAGAATTCGTTCATTTCTGAACTCTTCCTCTTGTGTGTGTTCTGCATACTAGCAACTGTAGTTTGATTTAGAACGTCAATGCTTTTAGATAACGTGCCTGAACCGATCAACTTTTGATATAGGAAATGTTCAAAACATTATCCAACAATACAAAATTTTATCATTTCTTTACTAATAAAGAGACTGATATGATTTTGTATATCAGGTTCGGTATCTAATAGCATTTGTTCAGAATCAATGTATTGGTAATACAGGGTGACAGTGACCAACAGACTTGGCTGCAACACTTGCCCCGTTTTCTGTCTCATGAAACTTATCACCCGTTCTCAGTTTTTCTACCTTTTTGTAGCCCTATGTAACATATTATATATCTGGGATCCTGATCCGGTATCAAATACCCAGGATGCAGAGGATACTGAGAAACAGTTCTGCATAATGAACACACCCGAAGGAGATGCATCATATGTACTTTCTTCGTTTGGGCGGCATAGGAATTCTGGTATTCTCCTATTTCCTGCTCTGTCTTATAACAATTATAAGTTGGAGCGGGACCAACGTTCCCCAGCTCAGTATAACAAGCGGGTTCGGTCAATACATCCGTATTATTATCTTGATTAAGGCGTGATATGGTCGCTACCAGGAGAGAGAGAGAAGAAAACACTCTGCGTGCGCTCTTGCAAGATTAGATTGGTTATGTATTTTATCTAATCAGGATGGCTCCCACTGTTTTTATCAAATCTTCCTTCAAACCCTAAAAGGAAAGACTAGCCGGGATTAATTACACTCTACAAGTTCGCCAATCTTTCAGCCAGGCCAGTGTCGGTACTTTGAGGGAGGTTCCCCGTGCTTTCGCACGGACCTAATTACAGTAAACCTCGTTTTTCCAGAGGCGTAACCCCGTTGACACCTTTCTAGACACCTACTTGATCGGCTAATTATAAAGTGCAAAACTCTCCCAGGAGTAACAATTACTCGCAGTGGGTATCGGGATCCAACTATCACATAGAAGGTATGCAATCTCATTGCAAATTTCAACACTTGAAACTCCCGATAATGGTTTTTACCCCTAGCACCTATGACCTTGGCTAAGGTCAACAAATCATAGGTACTAGTCAAGTTCTACCCGTCATTTCGTGATTAATTAGACCCACCCACATGACCCTTGGCTAAGGTCAACAAAGCCACATGACTGTCCTAACTAATCGCATCATATGCTGTGTAGGAAGACATCACTTAGCTACCGCACAC
Source organism: Agapanthus africanus (assembly GCA_030015575.1). Lineage (NCBI taxonomy): Eukaryota > Viridiplantae > Streptophyta > Magnoliopsida > Asparagales > Amaryllidaceae > Agapanthus > Agapanthus africanus. The sequence continues at coordinate 20,788 of JASDDO010000266.1, read as the reverse complement.
TACGCCTCGGCTATGGTCGACAAACGTAGCACGAATACTAAGTACTCTACTTCCTAAAATGACGGAGGGTTGCGAATGGTTTTTATGAAAACCTTTAACGCTTTGAACTTGATCTCGTTGCGGAATCAAATGGCTTTTAAATGGAATGTTTTCGAGGCTTTTCTAGTTTTGCTAAAGGGGTCACTCCCGGTGAAGGGATCGTCGGCCCTTTCCTCGTCGAATGAGGTGCAGGATATATCATATATATCACTGTGCAAAGCGGAAACTATAGAAGCGATCAAAGACAAACCGAGGGTTGTAGCATCTGCCAGTTATTGCTAAAGGAGTCACTCCCGGTGAAGGGATCTCGGTCCTTTCCTCATCGAATAAGGTGCAGGATGTTCTATAATGAACATCACGATGCAAAACAAGAACTGTAGCTACCTGTTTTTATTTTGAAATTCGATTCCACAACATCAATTAGGTTTATTTTCTTTCATTAATCTCATTAATGAATATCCCATCATTTAAGTCCACCTAAACATCACAGATAAATATAACGTACGCTTATGCCATTCGCATTCGCCTCGATGTCCCGTCTGCACCGTTAGGTTAGGTAACTAACGGCAGAGCGGGGCAGGGCTAGCGCGGGTGTAAAACATAAGCAACGTTTATATAATATATCATATATACTATATAAAATATCTGTCTGAACAGAGCACAGAACATCGCATGATCACATCACAGATAACTCACAGCAGAAGAAACATATGAAATATTGGATATACTAGGACATCCGTGTTTTCAATACGAGCCAGTATAAAACACGGATTCCACGGTCGTGATGAATAGCCTGTCCCACACCCCAAGACCCCTACAAGAGCGGCAAGCAACCCTACCAATTCTAGGGTTAGGAGACCCGGACTCGACTCCTCGAGATGGTCTCCCACTGGACCCCAGAACCCGGTTACTTGTGCCCCCCACTTTGGGTCTATCCTAGTGCAGAAAAGTAAATAATATACAAATGGTGACAACATCCGCAACCTGGAAGTGCCCCAATAAAAGAATATTACATACAAGTTTTTACATGAATGAAAATGAAAAACACTCATCTCACATAAAAACCCCCCGGCTATTCAAACACGACGATCCAATATAACATATCTAGCAACACATAACATCACATGTCATCAACATAAGTAAATATGCGCATCCCAATTGTCGTTGACATATAGCAACGAAACCGGCGATATCACATATTACACTTACGGTCACAGAAAAGAAAGTGTAAAACTACAATAGTTGGAATCCGCAATCACCTCAGACATCGCATGCCTGACCAAATGAATTCCTTAGACATCGCATGCCTAACAATTATAAACTCCGCATTTTAGTCTCATTATCGAAAACTCTTTTCAATATCAAGTCGGGCAATTCAACAGTATTCCCGACATTCTGATCGAATGCTCGTCGCAAACTTTAGTAGGCGGCTGCACCCCCGACGCCGTCGACCAAGTGCAACAAGGCGGAACACCGCTACCGCGAGCACCCGAACGGATGCTTTCGGCGACGGGGTTCTCCTACAGTCACTTAGTCGGGGCTATGGGGTGAGGCTGTCTATTAAGTTTACCCGGCGAGTATCCGCGTACGCTACGTGATTGCGACGGACTTTTGATCACATCAAAATTCTGTGGCAACCGATCATGTGAGACTAAACTGCTATGTTTATAACATTCATTCAGTTATCTCATAACTTATTGTGAATTCCAATTATTGTATCGCATTCCGGATAAATGGAAAATGTTAAACTTTCCGATCGAACAATCGAACACCCAAGTTTTCCCGAAACAGCTCAACACATGAAATAAGTCTAACAACATTCAGTTCGTGCCTCAGTACCAACGGTCCAGCCGTAAAAGGGTCAAGCCAACGCCTCACATGTGGCACGCCGTACTGCCCCAAACCCGAAGGTTCAAAGGGCAGTTCAAGATGGTCACATAATCGAGTTAAGGTTTGTTGTCTTCTAGAGGGTCCATCGCGTTACTTGCACTACTTAGAACGTCGTTAAACTACGGAAAAATCCAACAATTGGAAATTTCCCGGCAGGGGAAAAAGTGGGTATTTATATCCGATCGAACTTTTTAACATATTCTAAAAAATACCCGGAAACACACACAGACAAAATTAGACAGTCCGATCGAATCTCCGAATCCCCAATACAACCCAGAAAATAAGACTCTGGAATAAATATTAAAATATTCCGAGGAAAACCAGCACTGCTTACTAAGAATTACGGTGCAAACTTCGATGCACAAAACGACAAACTAGCCGCGGAACCGCCGCATGAGCATGCTCATGCCGCGGATCCGCGGCGACTTTAAGGAATCAGGCCATCGAATTTTACAGCAAGTCTTAGATCTTCCTGCTGATTTTTCTGCATATTTTTAATCTGGAAAAAACCACGTTTTTCAAAAAAGTCCAGATAGCATGTTAAAATCGGGGTTTCGGGTCGATCGGACTTCTAACTCCGTCTACGCATCGCCTAAGGCTCTAGTTAGGCTCTGATACCACTGTAGGGTTCCTAGGCACACTAATGAAGTCTCACAAGTGATCAAACATGCCCAATTGAAATTTTACATGTGCCGAGAAAACCTAATACGGATCGTTAACTAGATATATAGGCGATGCAAGCAAGTAAACGGAAATATAACTAAAGGGAAGGGGCTACAACCTTTGTAGATCCGGTCCTCCACCTCCTAGGCTCCGCGATGATGTATCCTCGCTGTACAAATCGGATCTTGGGCTCTAGCGTCGGCTTCATCGGAGAAAAAGCGGGCTAGGTCATCGACGACGATGCCGAAGATGATCTACGTTGAGGCATCGCTAGATCAAGCTCCAACTTCACCAAGTCAAGAAAACTTGTGAAGGAAACACCCTATACTACTTGGCAAGAGGTAGAGGATGAAGAAATAGGAAGTGGGTAGACTTTAGTTTTGGATTTCTCACACTTTTTCATCAATCACCATTGATGTAGCTAGCTTTCTTCTCATGAAAGAAGAAGATGAAGAAGAAGAAGAAGATATGATAAGTTATTTTAAAAAGGAAAATAAAATGAATACTTATCATAATCTTACCCTTGGTTAAGTGTAGAGAATCAACTAGGGTTAGCGAATGGTTAGGTTTTGTAGATGAAGACAAAATGGTCAAAGCTTCTTGAAGCTTCAAAGAAAAGAACAAAATAATCAACCATTTTATTTTCTTTCCAAATGAAGAATGAATAAATAAATAAATAGTCAATAAATACAAAACCCTAACCATTACACAACCATGGTTTAATCATACACTTAACTAAGTATGCATGTATCATCAAACATGATACAATCATGTGCACAAAAATATATCACATATACAACTTGCACAATTCAAGTGAGAAAATCCATTTAAAGTGAACCAATACTAGTTAATGCAAAGTAATATATCAAATACATAATTATACATTAAATCATTAAATCAACACTTGAATTAACGATCCGGTCATATCGTATATAACCGACTAGTATCCAATGTATCGGCTTATCGAATCAATCCTTGATTCGATAACTAGGTTATATCGCATACAACCAATCGATACATTCATCGCGAGAATGGAATACGGTATCACATACACGCATTATTCTCGGTCCCGCATATATCTCATATGCGCTCCTATTTCGTTTCGCTTGACCCAGGAAACCTCTGTGTAGGACTCTAAAGACTCGTCAATACGCCGGCAGCAGATGATGATCATATCAAACACCCACAAGCCGCAAGCGGTCTGCTAAACGTAACGGCCACCCGGGTATTGAGCGATCAGAAGATCGACGAGCAAGCCCGCTCACACTCCTGTGAATCCAACCAGTAACACTTACCGTACAGTCCGGTCTGTTCGTCTGATATGTCGCATATCTCGCCTAGGGGTGGTAAACGTCAGACCCCAGTAGCTCGATAAGTCATGCCGACGTAGGGTCCATAACATTCGTGAAACTACTGATAACTCTTACCAGTATATCTCTGCAACCCTGGCCAGGGATTTCCTGTTATGGCCAGTCAAGCATAGCACAACATCAACCCCCAATACCGGGAGAGACGAATCCCCTCCTATCGCTCATTGCCTCCATGTGAATCGGGACTGTACCCAAAAACCACCTGTTTGCACGACTCAGTAGAGCCGTGGTAGGGTGGAAATCAAAGCACAGTGGGAGACACACAAGACTCTATGACGATCTCGGGTCAACAGACTAAGCTGTACCAGTGTCATCAGAGAACTGCCATCTGACGTGAGGTATAATACCATCTGGGAGTTCTCGGCGAGTCCGTTCAGTGTACCCAGTCTCCACTGAGCACCCGTATACCATCTCTGATGTCAAACACCAATGGATATGGGATCATCCATCGCCCATCACATGGGTCGAGAAGATATACGCTAGTCTACTCTGGAATATCGATGCCCCGTCTCGATATTCCCACGACTAGGAACAATGAAGGATGTACTCATTGACTACCCAGGCCCCACTAGTATGATCTGCATCATAGTATTGGAAGTCGAGTACTCATCCTAAGGGCTTTATCAACATGTAACAGAGAGACAGAAAGTATACACGTTAAGATAAAGAGTAACCAGATAGCGTACTATCATGTCGAGCAAGAAAGTCCTACCTATATATGTCCCAGCATCCACTACAATATACATCCAATGTACAGTAATGGCCTCTAGGGCATACATATAACTAACAGTAACATGTTAGGGTTATTAATGCAACATGTTTAGTGGAGATTAAACATGGTTAGGGTTTGATTTGGGTTAATCATTTCTAGAACCTTCTAGAAGGTTTTGTTTTGTTTTGTGCATAGATATTTTTGCAAGATATTTGTTTAAGCCAACCCAACCCTATAACCTTAGTAAAATCTCAACAAGGGTTAGATTGACCATGGTCGCATTTCTAATCTTATCATAACTTTCATTATTCATCACAAAAGGATCACTATTCTTCTTCTTCTTCTTCCTTGATGCAAAGCTTTCTTGCTTTGCTTTTTGTGATGAAAGTGAGTGAGAATAAGAAAACAAATGAGAGCATAAATCCTACTTCATCATCCTCATCTATCCTTACCATTTAGATGAGGGTGTTCACTTCATTTAGTGAGTGAGAGCTTGTGTTAATGAAACTTCAAGGTAGATCATCTTTGTTATCGAAGATCGGAAGTAAGTTTGCATCATTCTCTTCATGGAGCCTCTCTAGAGTCCGGATGTACGATGATCGCAGCGAAGGGACCTCAACACGGAGCTTTAGAAGTGAAGGACCGGATCTACAAAGGTTGTAATCTCTTTCACTTAGTGTTAAAATGTTTAACATGCTTGTTTTCGCCTAATCTCTAGTTTAAAGATCTTGTTAAGGGTTGTTCGGCACGGCTAAATTTTAAATCGGGCATGGTTGATGCCCCATAGACCCTTGTGCGTGTGCCTAGAAACCCTACACCATATTTAAACCAGATTGGATTTGAGATGTGGTGGTCCCTATTGAAGTCGAAAATTGCACCCCGGTTGACCAAGTCTTAGTCAAAGTCAACCCCAAGCCAAGTAGGCCCATACCCAGGTCGAGTCCGAACATGAAGCGGCCGGCCCTCCCCCATGCCAAAATGAAATCATGTAATAAATAATTTTTATGTAATTTTTTATGCATGAATGTAAACAAAATGGGCATAAAGCCAAGTTTTTGTAAGCCCATGGCTTATGTGCAAAAACAAATAGCATATAAGACATGGAATGGGCGAAATGCCATTTTGTAAAGCCCAAGGGGCTATATGCAAATATGTAAGCCTATATAAGGCAACATGATGATGAATAAAGTAATATACTTTTTCATTCCCCCAAAAAAACTAGGGTTCTTTGTGCCTCCTGCTCCTTCTCCAAGGTTCTAAACCTTTTCATTTCTTTTAAATTAAATCAAGAGTTTTACTCTTTCTTTTCCAAAACTAAGTAGTTTTCCACCACAAAACCCATAAAGGAGAACTCAGATCTCCCATCAGATCTCAAAAAGGAGAGATTTTTAAAATCTCCTACTTCTTGATCTTCAAGATCCGGCCAACAAAGGAAGAAGAAGAAGACCCATCTCCAGAAACCCCACTTTGGGGAAGAACTAGGGCTCAAGGGGAGAAGTCCCTTCATCAGCTTCAAAATATCCTAGGAGTTTAACTCCTCATATATATATATATATATATATATATATATATATATATATATATATATACAGAATAATAAGTGCTCCTTTCTGGGAGTACAACTCCCATTGCAGCGACCAAGTCCCTTTTTGCGCCCGAGCACCCACGTGCTGACACATGGAGCGCTAGCACTCTTGCGCTCAGGGTGCTAGCGCCCAAAGCACTAGCGCCCGAGCGCCCACGTGCTGACACGTGGAGCGCTAGCGCTCTTGCGCTCAGAGCGCTAGCGCCCGAGCGTCCACATGCTGACACGTGGGGCGCTAGCGCTTTGAGCTCTAGCGCTCTTGCGCTCAAAGCGCTAGCACCCAAAGCGCTGGCGCTTTTCCCCACGCATCCTCTGGATGCCCCTTTCATTTTTTTATATATATACTGTATATATATATATACACACACATGCATGCACATACTCCACGACACTGTCCTTGTTAGGAAAAAAATTTCTAACGGGACGCTGCCCCGCACCTCGCAAGGGGGCTGCTAGCCCCCTTGACCCCTAGCCCGCTATCCGAGTAGCGGGACCCCCGTAAAAACTCTGTGGGGCCCTCGATACATCCAAAACACAACACTGCACATTGAGTTCGCTTGACCAGTTTAACCTGTTAATGGGAGGTTCTCTCGCCCCAAAGGAGAGGGGTAATTAACGTCAGCTTAGTCCACGGCTGCCGGAGATTCGGATCCCCACAAACAATAAACCCCGGCCTACCCTAGGCAGGGGGAATCTGTAGTACGCCTGACAAGCGCGTGCGTATTCCCATCTCAATGGGGTGACGAAAAACACCCTACAGCCCCATCCTTGCTTTTGCTGCGAAGGTTGTCGCTGGGACGCATGCCCACCATGTAGACGATGTGGATAACACATTCAGCCATCCTTTCATCACTAGCAGCTGGTTTCGCGGAGCGGTCCGGACTTTGGAAATTCATAAATTTTAACATGGCCAGAGCCCTAGCCCTTTTGTTGGCTCTATATCTGAACCGCTTCTGCCTCAGCTTCTCTGCCTTGAGCGCTTGGCAGGCTTCTGCTCTTCGGGAAGTCGCCATAGGCTGAGTGATGGGGAGGCTTGAGAAGACATCCGCCCGCATGTCCATCGAAGGTATCGCCTGGGGTTGCCCACGACGTCTGGCAACTTCTTTTGTTCTGACGGCTTTGCCCCCAGCTGGGGCCATGGAGAGCCGTTTGAACACCGACTCGCGCTTAAGCTGGGGCGCCTTCGAGATCACCACATTTGGCCTTTTGCCTTTTAAGGCCGGTTTGTCGGTTACCGGAGCTTGAGGTGCAGGGATGGCATTAGCCGAGACAAACAGAATAGACCCAAATTGTAGCAGCGGTTCTTCCCACTATCGTCCGAGACTTGCCGGGGGGACCGTCCTGGAGTCCATCTTCATCGTGTATGAGATGGGAGCTGAGTTCATCTTTGGAGACATTGTTGAGAAGTGATTGCTTGAAAACCTGCATGAAAGAGCATTATTTTAGTATAAATATAGATATGTATATTGATTGAGTTTGCATGAACGTTTAACCCGAAATATGAGAGGAGAGATTGGTCCCACCGGGCGTGCCAGAATCTGTAGGGTGTTTTTCGTCACCCCTTTGAGATGGAAATACGTGCGCGCTTGTCAGGCGCATTACAGATTCCCCCTGCCTAGGGTAGGCTGGGGTTTATTGATTGTAGGGATCCGAATCTCCGGCAGCCGCAGACTAAGCTGTCGTTAATTACCCCTCGCCTTTGGAGCGAGGGAACCTTCGATTAACGGGTTAAACTGGTCATGCGAACTCAATGTGCAGTGTTGTGTTTTGAAGGGGTTTTGGATATATCGGGGGTCTCGCAGAGTTTTTACGGGGGTCCCGCTACCCGGATAGCGGGCTAGGGGTCAAGGGGGCTAGCAACTCCCTTGCGAGGTGCGGGGCAGCGTCCCGTTAGAAAATTTTTTCTTACAAGGACAGTGTCGTGGAGTATGTGCATGCGTGTGTGTGTGTGTATATATATATACAGTATATATATAAAAAATGAAAGGGGCATCCAAAGGATGCGTGGGCCAGCGCCCCACGTGCCAGGCTGTGCGCCAGAGCGCCAACGCACCACGTGCCTAGCACGCGGGCGCTGTGCGCCAGAGTGCCAGCGCCCCACGTGCTGGCACTTGGGCGCTAGGCGTCAGCAGCAAAAGGGACTTGGTCCCTGTACTGGGAGCTGTGCTCCCGATTTGACTTATGGAGTTGAACTCCTAAGATATTTTTGGAGCTGATGAAGGGGCTTCTCCCTTGAGCCCTGGATCTTCCCCAAAGTAGTTTTTTTGGAGATGGGTCTCCTTCTTCCTCTTCTGTCGGCTGGATCTTGAAGAACAAGAAGTATGAGATTTTAAAAATCTCTTATTTTTAAGATCATATGGGAGATCTGAGTTCCCCTTTGTGGGTTTTGTGGTGAAAAACTATTAGTTTTGGAAAAAGAAGAGTAAAACTCTTGATTTAATTCAAAAGAAAGAAGAAGGTTTAGAACCTTGAGGAAGGAGAAGGAGGCACAAAAACCCTAGAATTTTTAGAGAATGAAAAGTATCTTGATATTTTCATCATGTTGCCTCTTATAGGCTTACACATTTACATATAGCCCCTTGGGCTTTACAAAATGGCATTTTGCCCATCCCATGTCTCATGTGCTATTTCTTTTTGCACATAAGCCACGGGCTTTACAAAAATTTGGCTTTATGCCCATTTTGCTTACATTCATGCACAAAAAATTACATCAAAATTATTTGTTACATGATTTTTATTTTGGCATGGGGAGGCCAGCCGCGGGGCTCGACTTGGGTATGGGCCCACTTGCTTGGGCTTGGGCCCGCTTACTTAGGGTTGACCTTGACTTTGACCCGGTCAACTGGGGTGCAAATTTTCACCCCAACATGTATATGCCACCCGCATTCGCCACTGGGCCCCGTCATCACCCGTTAGGTTACTTAACTGATGGAAGAGCGGGAGCTGGACTAGCGCGGATGCAAAACATATACAATATCTACTAGTATATATATAAATATATATAATAATCATCCCAGGCATGATATAAAATAACATTTCAGAATCTCAGCCAAGCAACACAGAGTGGTGGATAATCCTGGAGCCTCGGGTTTCACTTGTGCTGCAAATGAGACCCGACGTTCCCTGTCGTGTGGATAGCATATGCAATGAAAACCTAGACCCCTACGAGTGCAGCAAGTTACTCGCCAATCCCAGAAGCGAGGCAACCCTAATCAACAACGTGAATGGGCCACCCAGCACTTCATGGAATCCGGTAACCTGTGCACCCCTCCGTGGGTCAACCTGTACCCCCTACGAGTGCGGAAAATAGCCCGCCAATTCTAGAGTAAGGTCCCCTCCGTCCCAAAGCCATGAGATGCGGACCCGTTGCCCTCTAGAACCCAGCTATTCGTGCACTCCACCACGGGGTAATCCTAGTACAGAAAAGAAAATAAGTACAATGGTGACATCGACCTCAACCCGGTCGTGTCCCAAACAAATAATATACAAACGGGCAATGACGACAGTCCACAAGTCGGATGCTCGCCCTGCAATATCAAATGTACAAATGAAACTAAACTGTACTATCATTGCATGCTGGATATCCACCACGACGATCCAACCACAACCACAGCACAACACAGAACATCAACGTGAATGTCATATTCGCAAACCCGTCTAAAAGATATATAGCAATTAGACGAGTTATACCGCTCTAATAACATTCATGGACGCAGATAGTAATGCATGTACCGTAAACATTTAAATAGTGTTAAAATATCGACTTCGAACCACCCCGAAATGCCCCCAAACCATAGATAATACTATATCCAAACTGGGCAAACCAAACAATACCTGAGACCATTATTTCCAGAGACCAGAGAACCCCCAAAATTCCAAGTCCAAAGCAAAAAATAAAACCGGCCAGGCCGAATTTACTTGAATTTTCGCCGGGCCAATTTTCATATTTGGTGCTCGGATTTTGAGGGTATTCTAGTTGTCACATATGTACTCTTCTGCAATTGTTTAAAAAAAATTTTAATACTATTTTAAATTCGACAGAAACTGGAAAGTAAAGGGTATTGTTTCGGTTTTGATACTTTAAACGTTGTTTAAACTGCTAGATTAGAGTTTATAGGCTGGCTCTGATACCATGTTGGGTTATGGCAGCACCCCGGCCATCAATCCGTGGCCAAATGCGGAACAAAAATTTAGAAAACTGGCGCTACCACAACCCCGAATATGGATTGACTATAAACCCTAAACCTAGCAAACTAATAAAGGAGTTATGGAATGTTATACCGAATGATCCATGTCCTTCGGTCTTTAACAAGCTTCCCAAGCTCCTCGAGGCCACCATGATCAAGTTTGGTCACCGGTCTCCCTCCATCGAAGCTGATCCACCCGAGAGTCTATGAATCGAGCTCCTGCTCCAAAACCAAAGTAACTAGGGTATCTAGTTTGCTAGACTTGATAGACTAGAAGATGTAGAGTCTAATGAGGAATTAATTTGTCTCCAAACACCCTAGGTTTCTCAACACATAAGAGGGTTAGGGTGGAGGAAGAATAAGAAGCTATTGGAGAGAAGAGTGTGAAGCTTTTTGGTAACCAAAGAAAGAGGGTAGCCAAGTGTTTGTTTTTGTGAGAGTGTGAGTGAGTAAAAGAATAAAGCAACTCAAGAAATAATATCTCAACTCACAAAAAATCTCACACTACTCACAAAAAATATCAAGCATGAGTCATGCCTTGAACCATGCTTCAATCAATGCACATCACACTCATCTCTCTACCTCATTAACCTTTAAACTAAAAGGTTAAAACAAAATGAGGTTAGCAACTTCTAAAAACAATCTTGTAATAAATTACAAGAATTCCTCTCATCCGTATATACATACCCGTATCCGTATTTCGAAGAATCCGAATACAATGAGACGAAAATAATCTAACAATATAATACTAGGATCCGGCTTAAACCAAAGACCACTAGTATTATCCGTCCGAATCATGATACATGCACAAGTGCACGTATATGATCGAACCCTGCCGTAAAACCATACGGCCTCTACATCGTTTCGCCCGAAGCAGGGAAACCCTCTGTGTGGGACTCTAAAGTCTCGTCAATACGCTGGCAGTGGGTTTAACCACAAGTACGTCGGTGGCAATAGCTGTACATAAAGGCTACCCAGTTATTGAGCGAAAGGATGGCCAACGAGCAAACCCATCCTGACCCCTACTGAGCCTGTCTGGTGACAATATCCGTACACTACGGTCTCTTCGTCTAAGAGTATCGCATATCGAGTATAGGGGGATGGATAAAGTCAGACCCTTAATAACGCGACATTTAGTGTCGGTATGAAGCCCATTACAAACTGAGAAACTACTGATCCTGGATCAGTAATTCTCGACTACCTTGATCAAGAGTTTTCTGGTGATGGCCACCCGTGCATGTCATGCCCCACTTCCCGGTGTACAGGCAGAGGGCGCGACGAGATCCGCTACGCATTTACTCAGAAGTAAACACGCTAAGCGTATCTAAGAAATATAAAGTAAAGTACACAAGAGACGGTAATGTAAATGAACAACAACTTTATTTATTCAACATTCTTTTTACAATACAGCTGAAATGTAAATATATGGAATGAAAGCAATGCCTAAACAATGGCATAACAGAAATGGAAATATGTACAAGTAGTCTAGAGCTCTGGGTCGAAGGCTATCTGATCCAAGTCCTCGCTGCTGGGCTCTGTCTCCAGAAGGTCCGATCCACCTGACAACATTCCAAAGAAAGAAGAAAGGAACGTCGTCAGCGAACAATCGCTCGGTAAGTCCCAAACAATAGGTATAGATAGAATAGGAAGAATAGACAAAAGGAGAATGTATCTTTTAAGGTTGTATTATATTGTTAACGCTGTTGTTTGTAGCTTGGTACAGAAGATGCCAATGTATACGAGAGGAGTCCAACTTACACTGTGGACTTTGGTAACCCGTAGTATAAGGCTCCGTCGAAAATACCATGGAACAACGGCATGAATGTAATTACGTCTTAAGTGACCACCTCGTGCCACCTTTAATATATTTCGTACCAGTCTACCCCTTTATAAACCCCGTGATGTCTTGATTGTATTATTTGTATTGTATGGTCTTGTATTGTAAATTGTATATAGATGACTTACCGGAACCATGATATCAGTAATGGAACGAATATAATGGATGTACATATAGATGGAGAATATCCATGGTTCGGTTCAGTCAATATAGATTGATATAAATTGAATAGACGGATTCATGTTGAATTATAGTTTATACTTGAATCACATTCAAATCAGATTGATTAGATTGAGACTCGGTCTAGATCAGACACTTTTAAAAAAGAACATAAAATCCTGATTGTTTTGATGTTATCGGTAATTGCTGCACATTGATGGCAGGATTTGAGTTTTTTTCCAAGACAATTACCGTGTTGATAACACCGTTTGTTAGATTGTCTACCATAAGTAGGCAAGCACCCATATCTCCGGCTCCCTGAGGCTCAAGAGACTGGTCCCGCTTAAACCTATGTTTACTAGGGTCCTTATTGTAATTTAGTATAACTTGAGGGGGTTTTATGTAAAAATAGTTTTGGCATAATTTTAAAATAAACCTCAAGCATTTAATTATCGTCTTTAGGGTTTTCATAGATGTATATTTTTATTGATGTGAAATTTCTAGTGAGTAGAACCTAATTTCATAATATATGGTATTTTATAGAAATATTGGAATTTTGTTGTATTTAGATGGTATTTTCATGTAATCGTGATTCCTTTGATTTAGAAAACTTGGAATATTTATATAATTAAAATAGATATTTTGATAATAGATTTATATATATATTTTATGAAAATAATTTATTTATTTTCCTGTAGAAATCTCATTTTCTAAAGAAAAATGCATAAAAATTCCATCGAGATCAAATGATCCTTGCGGAGGTCTGCATCTCGCTCTATTAAGCCTGAGAATGTGCGATAATCCACACCATCCCGAACGGGGTCACAAAAAGTAGGTTGTAGAGGCGCAATTGCATGGAAATGTTTAATACATCTTTTTATAGAAATGGTTTTATAAGTTGATGGTATTTATTTGCAAGGTCGTTTTATCCCAAGAAATTCCCAAAACTTCATCGTGCTATGGTAGAGATGTGTGTTGTGATGAGGCAGGTCATTACCTCGTGAACTATCTAAAGGTAATAGCAAGGAATAAAGTTATTATGTCGAAACTAAAATATATGGTATTTTTCTGTAAAAGTGCGATAAAAGTTATAAAAAAGATTCTTTTAAGGTGAAACTTGTTTTAATAGATTTATTAATGTTTGTTAAACAATATGTGAGAGTATGGTATGTTCTGGATTAAGAAAAGTTGAGTTTTGAAAAAAAAACGAATCGGAAGTCGGATTAACTCCGCTTCCGTCGGGTTTTATAATTTGAAAGTTTTAGAATTTGAGATGAGAGGGAAAGAAGGGACTTACAAGATTTAGGATAAGAGAAGGGAGAGAGGGAGCTAAGGAAGGATTCGGGGCATCGTTTCGTCGCCGGAATCTCCTTGTATCGTTGCCGGAACTTCACCTTTTTTCTAACTCCACTTGTACAAAAAAGAGACTTGAAAGTTTTTGAGAGTTTAGGCAGGGAATTCTGATTGAGGATGTGTGAATTTGGGTATAGGAAAAATTAGGGTTTAGGGGGTGAAAGAAATGCATTAAAATTTGCATTAAAATTGGATTAAAGGGTCATTTTATTGCACTCTGGATAAATTCAGAGTAAACAAGCAATATGGGAGAAGTGGGGTAGCTGAAAGGTTGCAGGGGTCAAAGTTTGGGGGCTTTACCTATGGTCTAGACCGGTGGTACCGGGTTTTTAGGGCATTTCGTCGGCCCAATACTGGCGGATGGGGTTGGGGTTTAGGCCACGTGTGCGTGTCGCTTGGTTTACTCTCGTGTATATGTTTGATTAATCAATGTCTTTTCAGTTTACGTGTTGTGCACGTGTAGACCCTTGGGCTTCTAAAAATTTAAAAGAAATTTTAATAAAAAGTAATGTGGCTGATGATATTTGAACTCGGGTGTTATGTCTCAGCAGTGCAAGGTCTTACCAATGAGCTACAAGCTCCTTCTTGCTGTTCAAAAGCAAAACAAACTTATAACTCGTGCTCAGGCTTAGGTGTCCCTTTTTGTAATTTTAAAAAAATTCCGTTCAGAAAGTTAGGGTTGTTACAATGCACAACACGACATCAACCCTCAATACCGGGAGAGACGAATCCCCGACGATCCGCTCACTGCCTCCATGTGGCTCGGGACTGTACCCAACTAAAACCTGTTTGCATGACTCTTTTGAGCCGTGGTAGGGTATTAATCAAAGCACAGTGGGAATTCACACGAGATAAATGACGATCTCAGGTCAACAGACTAATCTGCACACATGTCACCAGGAAACTGCTATCTGACAATAGGTATAATACTAACTTGCATATTCCCGGTGAGTCCGTCCAGTGTACTCATAACCCAACGAGCACCTACATACTATCTTAGGTGAAAAAAATAACACCAATGGCTTGTGAGACCGGCCACCGCCCCTCGTCGGGGTCTCGATCAGTACACACTAGTTTACTCTGAAGTATCGATACCCAGTCTCGATACTCCTACCACTATGGACATTTAAGGCTGTGCTTATAGACCACCCAGCTCCCACGTATATGATCGCCATCATAATGCTGGTAGTCAAGCAGGAATCCTATGGGATCTATCAACATATAATAGTGAACTGTAATGTCACCTAAACCATGTACATGATGATAAAGATAAACCAGATAGCATACTATCATTTTGAGTAAGACTGTTCAACCTGTATAGGTCCTCCCTCAATCATCTAATCGCGTGCCCGCGATTACAATAATTGACTTGAAGGCAATATAGCTAACATAAACGTTGCCTCCAAAATGGAGACAACGGACCGTATGTCCTTAAACTAAAACCTCACCTCAAAAATGGTGATCTACAGATCGAAATGTTCTCAAACTACAATTTCGCCTCCAAAATGGCGATAAGGAACCGAAACGTCCTTAAACTAAAACAATAGATCCTAAGTGCTCTCCTGTTAGTTCTGAAACAAAAATGATCCTTACACCCTGTTAAGTAGATCTTAGTCTCAAATTGGACTAACGTATCCTTAACAAAAAACCAACCGAGCCCTCAACTGCTCGTATACATTTAAGTCGATCTTGATCTCAAAACGGACCAACGATCCATAAATCAACCCAAACCCAAATCTAAAAATATACGGATTTGGAGTAATCCATTCCCTATGGGTGATAACATAAATTAGTCTCCGTATACAATCCACGGGCAACCAAAAATAAAACAAATACACACGACACGAAGTGAACTTTTAGAGCGGGAGAAAGTGGTTATCGCGTTGCGATAATGTAATTAACTGCAGGGGCTTGCGCCTGCAGGGAAGAGCATCCCCACAATCAAAACCCCCTCACAAACGAGGGGGAATCTGATGAAGTCTGCTACAACGGCTGCATCCATCCAAACCTCTGATATACGGTGTCATAAATCAACTTGGCATTTTCGGAGAGGCGGACAGATAAATTCAAATAGCATCTGCCTCCAAATTCAGGCAAGACGACCTACACGGTTCATCTCCGTTTTCGGTGGTGAACATACTCTGGCATGCCTGGTAGGACCACTACGTCTTTAAACTAAAACAACAGGGACCCAAATAGTATCTGCCCCCAAATTCAGGCAAGTCGATCCATCCTGGTTCGTCTATGTTTTCGGCGATAAACAGATTCTGGCACAGCCGGTGGGACATTTTTCCCTTTCCACTCCACACTTCGTGTGTCGTGTTTCGCGAACAAAATCGCAGTTTGCTATGGTTGCCCTTAGGATTGAGATACTAAGATTTGGTGTCTTGCTCCTATTTAGGAAGAAGAAAAAAGATCAATGGCTTCAAGCTGCACAACCTGCAACAGCAACTCCTGCTCCGTCCTAACTGGAGGAGTGATATATGGGCCCAATGCGGCCTCCATCTTTTCAATACCGGTGGAGCAGGTGACTCAGGCCACCACTGGATTGTTCTTCGGGACCATGCTCTCGCCAACGAGTTTCAGCGCCCCGGTGCCACTACAGGAAGCTCCAAAGAAGTCGGTCTTCGATCGACTTGCAACCACCACGGCCCCTCTCAACGGGTCGTCCAATTCTTCCATCTCAGTCTTCAACAGGCTGAACCAAAGCTCAAGTGAGCCCACAAAGTGGCTCGCGATACCTGAAGGGACTATTCCAAAACGAATAGTCGTCCGAACTCCTGCTGTGGGTGAAGTCGTCAAAGGTGCTTCCCCCACCAGAAAATCTTCCTTCGAAAGATTGGCTGTTCTCTCTCAACGGACGTCAGTCTTCAACAGGCCGACACCAACAGTAGCCCTTCACCAAAGCAGGGGGCACGACGGAGCCACTTCCATAACTGAGGTGGTCCCATCTGCAAGGCACGCTCTACTTCACCACTGACGCCGAGTTAGAAGAGCTGGAAGCAACTCCCCCTCTGGACTTACTCCACCAGCTCCAATTGTAGAAGTTGACTCTGCTGTTCCATCCGAGAACAGCTTTGATCTTCTTAGAAGAGTGCGAAAGAACTCTCCGACCGCAGTGCTGAAGAAATCTCCACTTCCTACTGAAAATATGACGCAGGCAAAGCCGGATCAGCCCCCTCAGCGGCTGTTCTCCCAAATCCAAAGAGTCTGGAGGAAAGTCCAAGATTCTGTGATCAACAAGAACTACTCTCGTCAACCGAAGAAAATGAAGGTTCGAGAAGTGAAGGACCATCCCTCCGCCATACCACGGAAGGCCTCGTTCACACAGGCGCCTGCTGCAATGGCTCCTTCAACTTCGACCTCCCACAAAAAGAGAAGGCCGGAGAATCTACCACCACCGGCGGCAAATCCCAAAGGTGATGGATCCAAACGCCCCAAGTCTAGGGGCATGATTGTACACACGGTCTACATTGCTTCCGGGAAAGAGGAAAGCCGTGATTCCGTAGGTCATCGACCGCAAACTCGGACGCTGACAAAAGCTCAGGAGCAACAACAAAAGCTCCAGAAGATTCTGACGAAAATGGCAGCACTCACCGGGCTGAAAGAAAGCCCAGAAGCGGCATCTGAATAGTGCCATGAGAAAGAAACTGATACAGAGTTCTTGCGAAGGATGCTAGAAAGAAAAGACAAGGAGGACGCGGAACAAGCTGCTAATATAAAGCAGATGGCGCTTCTATTCTAAGACATGGTTGGAATGATGATCCAGCCAGAGCCTTCAGCTGAAGACCCATCGATAATTATCGAGGACGACAGAAGGGAAACATCAAACCCTCTTCCAGCTTTATCGACAGCCAGGGAGAAAATGATCTCCAAAGCTGCCCTTAATGATTACATAGCTCAACAAATATGAGCTCATCAGGAAAGTGAAGCGACCGGCCAAGTCGTCAGAACCGGGCGACCATACCCAGGCTGGTACGATCAAATCAAATACCCGCCGGGATATAAGATCCCCAAGTTCCATGTGTATAAGGGGACATGCAATCTACATCAGCACGTCGCTCAGATCAGAGCTTTGTGTGGCAATACTGGAGGCGACGACAAATTGCTGCTTCGCCAGTTCGTTGGCAGCTTGTCGGAGACGGCATTTGAATGGTACTCGGAGCTCCCAAATAACTCCGTTAAAACATTCACGGAAATGGAACTGCTATTCATACAGCGGTTCGCTAGTGCAAGCGAGCGCACCCCGATTACGGCATTAATCAATGTCAGGGTGAAGCCAGGAGAGACCTGGGTTCAATACGCAATTCGATGGCGGAACATATGGTCGAAATGCGAACAACGCATTGAAGAAGCTTCAGCCGTGGGCATGTTCGTAGGGACCCTCGATCCTCAGGCGACCGTATCCTAGTTTATGATGTTCTTCAAGCCGACCACCTTCAAGGCTTTGATCGACAAGCTGGCCCAAATGGACCAGATGGGCCGTCCTCTTCAAAAATGGACCCTCGGAATGTAAAGAGCAAAGGAAAAGCGACATTCGTTGCCAACACTCAACAACAACCGAGTGACCCAAAATCGGTTTCTTACCAAAGCAACGCACGCCCGTGCCAATCCCTCGAAGAGAAGCTAGGACGTGCTTACTCGTTTCCCCGTGATAAAACGAGAAGACTGTTCGAACTGGCAGTGCGCAACAAATTCATCACATTGCTGGACCCGAGACGTCCACTGCAGCCCGGTGACATCAACAATCCCAACTACTGCTCCTATCACCGAATGGTGAGCCACCCCATTGAGGATAGCTACATCTTCAAGAACCGGGTAGAGGACTAGTACAGCCAAGGGAAATTCGCGTTGTCCGAGAACTGGAGGGTGAACCCGCCACAGAGGCACGCTCCTAAAAAGGTGGATACGCTTGGGGCATAATGTTGTTTTTGGAAGAAGCTGTTCTTTCAGTTAAAACCAAAAGAATGCTGAAGGATCTTCAAGCATGTCCAGCGATCAGGTGGAAAAGCCTGCTGGAGCCCGAGATCATTGAAGGGATGTTGAAACCGTGTCCCACATCAAAAACTGCTAAAGAAGGGCAAAACACCCAGTTCAAGCCTTCAAAGTATTCAAAGGGAAAGAAGAAGACCAAGAAGCCCGTGCAGCCTGGCGATAAGCGCACAGACCTGCAAAAGTATATCGACGCGCTGAAGGAGTACAACCAGAAGGCGCGGGCCCCAGTCACTCTTGAAGGGTTTCTCAAGCATATCCTTAAGAATGGAGATAGTGATGATTATGAGGGAAATGGATTTATGGGCCGGCCTACAGAAGCCATAAGATCAGCCGCTTCACACAGCAGCATAATATAGACTGGAGATACTCTTCAGTCTATAATCTCCGAGCTAACGGTCTAGCTGAGGCTTTCAACAAGACCTTGACGAAGATCATAAAGAAAACGGTGTCCAGAAACAAAAAGGACTGGCACGAGAGACTGCATGAAGCTCTCTGGGCATATCGAACCTCATTCAAAACGGCCACGAATACAACGCCATTCGCGTTGATATTCGGCACGGAAGCGGTACTTCCCTTGGAGATAGAGCTACCCTCTCTACGAGTGGCAGTTTGATACAAGCTGACGAATGAAGAAAATGCCTATCTTTGGCTTGAGGAGCTCGATACGCTCGATGAAACTTGTCTCATGGCGCAGCAAAACCTGGAAGCTTACAAAGCAAGGATGAAGCATTCATACGAAAGACTAACTAGGCCAAGAACATTCTGCCAAGGCGAACTCATGCTAGTCGTCAAAAGACCTATGATCCCCAATCGTGCAAAACAGGGGAAATTCGAGCCAAACTATGAAGGCCCGTATATCATAGACAAAGTCTACCAAGGTGGGGCATACTTTCTCATGGATATGCATGGCGAGAGACCCTTCCGGCCAATAAACGGCCGATTCCTTAAGAAATACTATGCTTGAAAAGCCACGACTCAGGTTAATGATAGATGACAACGCTCGTTTCCGCTTGCTATCCTCCTGAGTCAAAACTCTAAAAGTAGTATCCAACAGAATCTCCGCCCCAAACATGGAGACAATGGACCGAAAATTTCTTAAACTAATTGTTGCCTCCAAAATGGCGACAACGGACCGTAATGTCCTTAAACTAAAACTTCACCTAAAAAATGGTGATAGTGGAGCACTACGTTCTTAAACTGACAATAGACCACTACGTCCCTAAACTGGCAGTGGACCACTACGTCCCTAAACTGGCAATGGACCACTACATCCTTAAACTGGCAATGGACCGAAATGTCCCTAAACTAACAGTGGACTGAAATGTCCCTAAACTAACAATGGACCATAATGTCCTTAAACTAAAACTTCACCTCAAAAATGGTGATAGTGGACCACTACATTCTTAAACTGCAAATGGACCACTATATTCTTAAACTGGCAATGGACCGAGATGTCCATAAACTAACAACGGACCATAATGTTCTTAAACTAAAACCTCACCTCAAAAATAGTGATAGTGGACCACTACGTCCTTAAACTAGCAATGGACCGAAATGTCCCTAAACTAGTACTCCGACTCAAACATGGCGCATCGCCCCAAATATGGCGATATCATCTCTTGGGATCTATGTTGCAAACAAAGCTCCAACGACAAAGACCGCAACCCAAGTAAAAAAAACGGTATGTACACAAGCGAAATGGGCACGGATGAAAATCCGAAAGGGCACCGTGAGTAAAAACAGCAGGGCTACTGACGAGTTTTTGAAAACCCGAAAGGGTGCAATCTCGTTGTTATAAAAAAACAAAAAAAACGGTATGTCCACAAGAAAAAAGGGCATGGATGAAAACTCGAAAGGGCGCCGTGAGTAAAAACAATAGGGCTACCGGCGAGCTTGTGAAAACCTGAAAAGGCGCAATCTCATAAAATTTTCACATACGAGATCCTCTCGACTCATAAGGAGAACTCCCCTTACGAGACCCTCATGGCTCATAGGATT